>JAAAKE020133992.1:0-14086 GCA_010014785.2 Anisolabis maritima | reverse complement strand
AGTAGTATATAGTACAAGCATAAAAAGTTTCAAACTTTTTTCTGTTTTTCCTCAGCCCCTTTAGTTTTATAGAAAGCTCTTTGTTTAAAATTGAGCCTAGCAGAGCTCCTCTAATTTCAGTGCCCCCAGGGGAGCGATAGCGCCCACTTTAGGATTATGATCTAAAGCATGGGTTCTTAACCCGTGGAACAATTTCAATGGGTTCGTGAGCTTGGATGAGAAAAAATCAACTCAACTATCAACTATATTCATAGTCAAAATAAATAAATAAGATTATTATTTATTAAATACAAAAATATTCATTAATTTTTTAAATACCTTACCTGTTCAGAGCTAAAAAATGAGCTACTGCATTTTTTTTTTCTTCAAATTTTGCTTAAGTATGTTACATATATACTATTCCCCTCAAAAGTAAATGGACAACCTGTATCTTTGGTTTCGTCTTATTGAATAATTAGAAGACTTAAATGAAATCCGAAAAAAATAAATTTAATAATAGATAAAATATTACGAAATTTGATGATTTTTAATTTCATGTAACTCTCCTAATTATCCACTAAGACGAAACAAAAGATAGGCCAGCTCTACACATTTTGCCGCTTTAGCCGAGTTTCGCCGCCCTCCAAATATTAAAATGTTGAATAGAGTTTTTTTTATAATTATTTAAATAGCTTATTAAATCAATAAATAAATATTTTTGTGAATGTGTACAAAATTAGAAAAATTAAAGTAAAATGAATTATATTCTTATAAATAATAAAATACAAAAGTAAAATCGAGGCCTGTTAATTTACAATTTTTGTAATTTCTAATAATCTAATATTTTTTTAACAAATTTGTGGTAGTTATATAAAATTATGTGATGGCAGGATTTATGAGTAATAAAGCGGGACAAGAGATTTCTTTTTTTAATAGGGACATTCACGCCGAAACTGGACAGCCACCCACCCTTTAAAAAAAAAAAAAAAAAAAAAAAAACTGGTTATTTATAAATTTTGTTAACAAAATAAACTTCGTAATTAATTTATAAAAAACAAATTGTCAGCTAGTCCAAGTGTCATTATCCTAGTATGGCATATTTACACACGTTTATTTATTTATTTTTATTATCATTACTATAATTATACATAATCAAATAATTATTTGCTTTTATATTTATTCTTTTCTTATGAATAAAAAATCTGGTGTGATTAAAGGCACATAACACAACTTTCTCAGGGAAAGAGACTTAGGTGAAATGCTCAAATCATAGCCGCAAAAAACGCTTATTTTGGGTCCAAAGATAAATCGTTCACAACAAAGGCATAGAATTGTTAGAGAAGCGTTGGAAAGAATGTATTTCTCTTGAAGGAGACTATGTTGATGAATAAAGTCGAATTTTTCAAAAAAAATGTTTTTTTTAGTAGTTAGCCTGGAGACTTATTGAGTAATGTGTTAAATTGACAATAAACGGCTACATAGGAGAACCAACGCAAAAAATCGCGTGTGACATCATTTCACTCAGCTCCCCTTACCTTAGGTAAGAGAAAGTTGTGTGATGTGCGTTTCAACACCAACTTTTTTGTAATATATAGTATTTTACGCTAATAAACATATATTAATTTCCTTATATTGTATTGATTGCGAATGCATTCGCAACATGTTATACGAGGGCAGTCCGAAAAGTGGGGTAAGTAATACAGAGATGGCAGAGATCCTGTTTTAAATGATCGTCGATTGAAGGTGCGTGTGATAACCGACAAAAGAACGTGTTGGTCATATCTTACATGAACACTTGCATATGAGAAAACTGTCAGCAAGACGGGTGCCGACCAAAAACGAATTCGTGTAACCACTTCTGAGTACTGTTTGAACTTTTTATGCGTAATCGCACTGAATTTTTGCGTCGATTTATTACTGTTGACGAAACTTGGATACATCACTACACACCCGAAACAAAAATTCAATCAAAGCAATGGGTAGAAGCCGGTTGTAGTACCCATATAGCACCCTCCAGGAGAGTACTACGCTGAATAAAAAATTAAAGGAAAAACGATCACATTTGGCTAGAAAAAAAGTGTTGTTCAATCGCGGTAATGCACGGGCTCACTCATCGACAAATGCACAGGCAAAATTAGTTGAAATACGATTCGAAATTCTTCCTCATCCACCTTATAGTCCAGATTTAGCCCCGTCCGACTTTTTCTTGTTATCAAACATGAAAAATTGGTTGGTGGTAAAATATTTTCATCAAATAAAGAAGTAATTGCAGAAACAAACGATTATTTTGATGTATTTGATTCGTCGTATTTTAGTGATGGCATTAAGCGACTTGAATATCGTTGGACTATATTGAGCTAAAAGGAGACTATGTCGAAAAGTAAATTTAAAAAACAATCTTCTTCTATGTTAGTTACATCACTTTTCAGAACGCCTCGTACTAGTAACTAATAATTATTTTGTAACCAATCTTAAATTTACATTTTATTTCGTTAAATATAATATGCAGTATGAATGAATTGATAAAGTTAATCTATAGCTTTTTTTGAAAAGCACAAAAAAAACTATACATTTGTATACAAATACACAATCAACAAGATAGACCATTACGAAACTTACATCTGAAATCACTTTTAACGTAAATTAAAAAAAAAAAAAAAAAAAAAAAAAAAAAAAATTAAAAACGGTTCTCCATTAGATTTGACACAATGAATATTTATAAATAAAAATAAATATTTTAAATGAAGATGAGAAGCAAGGATGTTTTTCTCGAATTGATCCCACCATACAAAATATTTCTTCGCTAATTTGCTTTGCTGTTGACCCAATATTATTGGTTCCTACTAGGACAACTATATATAATCTTCAAGAATAGAAATATGAGTTACAAAAATACTTTATAAAAAAAATTATCAGTCTTACTTTTGGTTTAATATGATCTAGTAACTTGCTTCTAAACAAGTTAATCTTTTAATTGGCAACCAAATTCATGTATAATCTAGTTGCCTTTACACTATTAACTTTTGACACCAATCGATTGAACCGAAGTGGCATTTATTCAAAATTTAAAGTTGGAAAATCAAAATATCTCTTTTCAATCATTTATGTCAGGGGTTACTCTAGGGCATAGGTTCTCAAAATGGGCGATATCACCCTCCTGGGGACTCTGAAACGATTCAAGGGGGCGATGGTAACTTCAAATGATAGGGCTTTTAATAAAAATTAAAGAGGCGATGAAAGACAGAAAAAGAAAATACTAAGAAATGTTTACAACTTTTTGTGTTTGTATAATATAATATAAAATTATTAATTTTTAATGTTATTAAATGTGCAAAAAAATTCTATTTTGTTATTTTCATGTTAAATTTGTTAATTTTATTAAATAATTTGATTACTTTATACTCCAAGATGTCTTATTTAGAAAACAAGCTTTCCTCTTATTCATTTGGTATAGAGAGATTACAAAAATAAAGTATCTATATTTCGCATTTCTTGTTTGCTCATAATATATCGTACATTTGATTTACAGGAGGGCGATGAGTAATTTTTTTTGAAAAAGGGGTGGTAGGCGAAAATAGTTTGCGAATCTATACTCTAGAAGAGTAACTTTCTTGGGATTAATATTGGAGTGGGTTCTTCCCTAGGAGAAAGCATCACTAAAAGTTGCCAAGAGGTGGATATGAACCTGAGCTCCCTTTAACTCAGGATTATAGCTTAGCTGCTTTTATCCCTTTAACTAATCGCTTCCTCTAACGAAATAATAACTATATGGAAATTTGTCCTATTCCATTTTTTATTAACAAAAATTTTTTTTACCATTTGCCGTTTTTTAATTAGAACCTTCTAATTAAATGATCATTTAATCATGGATTTTTTATTTTTGGGAGAGGAGCAAATAAAATGTTTTCAACACTAACCTTTAGAGTTAGTTTTTCTTTACTTTTTTTTTTTTTTGTAAATGGTTCTAATTACATTTTGATTTATTATTTTAGTAATTTTTTTCATATATTGTTCAAAATTATGAATCGAACAATTTTGTTTTATAGTTATTATTTCGTTAAAGTTTATATATGAGATTTGAACTTTAAATTAAGTACCACTTAGGCTAGGAAGATTTTTTTAATTCGGTGTTATAGGCACTACTTTTAGCATCTGTATTCACACCCAGGACCGTAACCAGGAGCGGGATATGGGGTTCAATCCCCCCTCCGAAATCTCAAAGAAAAAAATAGAATATATATATATATATAATAGAGAGGGAAACATAGTTAAATATAATTTTTAACGCTATTAGAAATTATTATTTTATATTCTTTAGAATATTTAAAATAAAGCTCCCACAAAAGTAATTGGATATGTATGTACTGTATCTTTGGTTTCGTCTTAATGGATAATTACAAGACCTACATGTAATCTGAAAATAAGAAATTTAACGGTTTTAATAGGTAAAACATTATGAAATTCGATAATTTTGTACTATTTATAATTATCCATTAAGAAGAAAGAAAAGATACAAGTTTTCCAATTACTTTTGAAAGGAATAGTACAATTGATTTATTACTAGGATGATCCTTTTCAAATAGAAATATTCATAATTTTTTTTTATATTATTCGATAACAATTTTGTTTCAATATTTCATAAAATAAAACTTACTCAAAATTAATGCAGCCAAATTTAACGATCTAATCCATATTGATATAAATTTTGTCTTTATACCCCCCCCCCCCCGAAAAAAAATTTTGGCTATGGTCCTGTTCTCACCTATATTTTGTATTTATTTTACTGACTTGAACTCTCCTTATTACGTCAG
The DNA here is from genome assembly GCA_010014785.2 of Anisolabis maritima. Lineage (NCBI taxonomy): Eukaryota > Metazoa > Arthropoda > Insecta > Dermaptera > Anisolabididae > Anisolabis > Anisolabis maritima. The sequence goes on along the minus strand of JAAAKE020133992.1, from coordinate 9,296 downwards.
TGAAGTTTCTTCTCGATAGTTTAAGGACGAGGAGGGAGGGGGGGGGGGAGGGGGTAATCCGTTAGGGGCTGCTCACACCAAGTTAATTCCGAAATTCACTCAGACGTTCTGATATATTCGTGACATCTTTCTCACCGAAGCACTTCTGAGGCTCTATGCGTCCTCCAAATTTCCTCGCGACAAGAAGAAAGGAGAATACAAGGTCTCAAAATATATATTATAAAAATCACTAATCGGTGCAAAGTTTAAACTCGATTACCTCTTTATCTTAATTTATCTAAAGATATTAAAACCAAGAGAAAAATTTTTAATCGAATCGGCTCATTGTCCGTGGCTATATATTAATTTTTTCACAATAATTTACATTTTTTACTTTGGGACAACCCTCTTGACTACGATACTGAATTAATGAATTAAACTAACATACGATTTTATTTTTTTTTTTATCAAGAAAAATGTTGACTATTATTTGATAGATTGCATAATTTTATTAATTAATTAGTAAATGTGATATAGCACTTTTCAATAGTTTTAAGGTAAACTATTAAGCTCTGCTACCCCTTGACCTTGAATGTTCAATAAAATTCAAGAGCAATTCTATCTTATTCACTCCCAGGGCAGAGTCCGATGGTGGCGACGGCGGCGACGGCGATGACGACGATGCCGGAGCTTTTCTCTCACTGGCCTGGTCAGACTGTCAGTAGTCGTTACTGATTGCAAGCCCAAGCAAGATGGGCGATATAGAACGTGAACCTAATGATATACCGGTGATCCACAGACGGGCTTCGCGCACACCTTCCATCGCCGATATACAGGAAATTCCGATTCTAAATGCTGCGGGATCACAGAAATTCTCACGGCTTCCACATAAGGAGCCCCTCGATCTCAAATTTGAAAATCTTCAATACACAGTCTCTCTTGGATATCGTAAAGGTAAATTACTCAACAAATTTTTTTTTTTAAATTTATCTAGTATTTATAAATGAAGAAGAAACAAAAAAGAGGAAATATTAAATTTATTTATTTATTATATTAAAATAATAAACAATCAATTTGAAAATTTTTAATTAATTAATTAGTGTTTCTTAAATGATAACTCCCTAAATAGAAATATGAAAATATAAAGGTATTTTGTAATCTATTATTTTAAAAAGGGCTTTATTTGTATTTATCTCTACATTCTTTTCATAAACTAATAACTTGCCGGTTGAAAATCACTTTAAATTGTTATTTCTTTATTTCTTAAAATTATTTTACTTTTTTTTTTTTTAAATTGACGTTTTCAGAAAAATTACATAAAAAACAATTTACTAGTAATCTGTGTCATTTTTTTTAAAACCTTCCTTAATACCATATGATTATAAAAATAATATTAGAATGTTTAATTGACTTTTTATTGTGTTTAAAATCTTGTTGTTTAGATACAGAAAAAATAAATCTTATGATACAAAATAAATTATACATTTTTTATAAAGGTAAATCTCGCATGTAAAATATAATTTTTCTTTTATTCCTGTTAACCAGTACCCGGTTTACCTTCCCTCAAAAAATACTCCTCTCAGGGATTGTGTCAGATATGAAAATATATTTCTAATAAATTGTTTAGTAGTCAGTTGTTATTGGAGCCTGATAAAGGAATAAGGAGGCAGACTGGAGCAAAAAAAAGAAGCCCTTTTCATGCCAAAAGACTTTTCGGACAAAATTATAATATAAATATATTATATATAAAAGAAATAAAATATATTTATATCATTTATTGTTATATCTTGAAAACTTTGGACTTTAATCACAAATAGCCAATATGGGACTAATAAATTTTGTTCGAAAGGTCTCCTTTCGGCTTTTGGCCTCCAATGGTTTCCTTTTTTGCAACAGTCTGTCTTCTTATTCCTTTATTTCCAATAAAGTCGTCTTTAAAATATACCATTATTTTAAAAACTACATATATTCGTTTTTGTTGTTGCAAAATTATAAATGGAGTTATTTATATTTTTATTTGAACTAATTGATTGAATTGTAATAATTGATTATCTATATCTTATTTGTTTGTCTGATTTTAAATTTGAATTTGAATTTCTCTCAATTTTTTTTTTTTTTAATTTGAGTCTGGAGATTCGTTTCGAAAATTTTAAGATTTCTTTCTAGTCTATCAAAATAATTTTTAATGCTAAATCATATTTCTTGACTTTCTCAACTAATAATCTCAAAGAACGGATATTTACTTTAAAAATATTTGAATAAAAATTTACTACAAATAAAAATATAAATAAGCCTATCTATATACTTATAATATCGGACAACAAAAACTAATAAAGTTGGAATAATAATCAATATTCATTAATAATGAAATTCTGTATTCACATAGTATTTTTTGTCCCACTAATTTAGGTTAAAACATTAACACCAGGGCTTTGAATAATAATATTAACAGATGTACTTTTTAAAATGAGAGGGAGTGTACATTCCCTGTTATTTTAAATTTATTTCCATTAATATAACTTCTCTCGGATAATTAATATAAGTACCCAAAGAAAGTTTTATCAATCGTCACATTTTTTAATTCCTGTTTAAAAATAAAATATGTATATATAAGCTTAAAAAATGGCATTGTCAATAAATTGGATTTGTCGTTTTTGCTAATGCTTACTCAAAATATGATAATAAAAAATATTTCCTCTTCCAAGTTTCGGACATTACCTACTCTCCATAACATTTGATAAATTTTTAATAATAAATGTACATATACAATTTTTAAGTAATTATCTTCATATTATTTATATTGAAACAGTTAAATAATGATATTTATCGAAGAATATTATATTGACAATTTGTCACTACTGATGAAAAGTAAGATAATGTCCCAAACGTTAATGTGAAATAAATGTTTTTTTATTTCACCCTCTAAGTAATTTCTTTGAAATTTCTAAATTTGAATGGATATAAAAAAAAAATAAATATAACTATTTGGTTGAAATTTGAACATGAAAAATAGAGAATAGTTTAAAAAAATCAAGATAAGAAAAACTTGAAAAAGAAATTTTCTTCTGTAAAAAGGGACAATTTTATATACTTACCTCCTATCTCTATCATCGAATCTCTTAAGAACCACATACAAATTAAATTAAAATTAGAGAGTAATTTTTGAGATTAAAAAAAAGATAGCATAATATTCATAAGAAATATTAACTAATCATCGACGGCGTTTCTTCTTTAATTAGAAAAAAATTATTTGCGATTCCAGCCTGTTAATATTAGAATAAAAAATTTTAAAAAAATTTGCTCTTAAAAAATTATATTTTTTTTGTTTCATTTGATTAAATTTTAACATAAAACTTGTCCTATCGAACTGGAAAGATGAATTGCTTGAATCTTACTCCAGGACCGTATATCATTCCTAGTGCACGATCCTGGCCATTAATCATTAAAAAATAACGTTAATAAAATTTTTTTGTTTTTAAAACAAAACCCTTACATATTTCCAAAAATCTTTTTAAATAATAAATATTTATTATTCATTAAATTTACATACATATAAAATTAATTTTAATAGCGTAGAAATATTGCCCCTTTTGTAATCTTATGAATATATATTTTGCTCTGTTTAATTGATAAGAGATGAAAAAGCCCTAAACAAAATTGGTAGATAATATTAGGAAAGATGTAGAGGAGTTGTGACAGGGGCACAAGACAGGGGTAGATGGAGAGAGGTTGTTTGAGTAATAATAATAATAATAATAACAATAATAATAACAAATAATAATAATAGTACGGATTGTTACCCTTGGAGCGCCAATCGAAAGGTTTGGGTTCTAAATACTTCCTATTAGCGGTCAAAATTTTTTTATTATTATAGTAATAATTTAAAATCTTATATATTAAAATATTTTTTTCACCTTGTATACCATTTTTTATATAATTCAAAGTGAGTTTTCCATACACCACTAATATTCATATGAAATTAAATATAGATTAGATACAAGCGTTTGACCCTATGGAAAGTAAAGTTAATCTTAAAAAATTTGAAAGCTGGAAAAAATTTTTTGATAGGACTTATACGAATTTTAATTAAAAAAAATTCAAGACTAAATCTTAATGAATTCCAATTAAGTAATAAATATTTTACTAATAAAGTTTTATAATTAAATAATTATCTCGTGTTTATTTTTAGATGTAATAAATTTAATAAAAATCCTATATATAATCTTTTGTTAATAAGCGACCTAAACAAATTGGTAATACCCCGGGTGCGCCAATCGAAAGGTCTGGGAACTAAATTCCATCAATTAACCGTATAAAGATAATATTAATTTAAAATTTTATATATTCAAATATTTTCATGTTGTAAGAAATTGTCTTTTTTTTTTTTTCACTCCACATTACATAATTTAAAATCTGGTATCAAAAATGGGCATTCAATGGAAATTTGACAAAAGCAAAAGAAATGATAGGAAACACGACAATTAGCAAAATTTTGTTGAGATTTTTGTTCTCTATCTTAATCCCTCTTGGCCCCTGATAACGCACTAAAATATTTTCAAGACTTCGAGTTTATCCATCAAAATATCCAAATTTACTATACTTTCAGGCACGTACCTAAAACAATTTTTCCTATAAAAGTCTAACTTAATATTTTGAGTACATGGCTGAGTACATCCCTGAATATTTTTCTCCTCTATGAGTCTCTCCTTTAAAGGGTATTATCTTTTCTTTCTTTTTATTTTATTAATAGGAATGTTATTTTACTTTTTAATTTGTATATTTACTAAGATAGATAGGACTAGTAAGAATAACAAATAATTGATTGAATTTAAATAAAAAAACGACCTTCTAATTTACTGACTGAATATCATAAATAAGCAACTCTCAACTTTCATCATCACAAAACAATTATCTAAATGCAAATATTTAGCGATTAGAAAAAAAAAACACCAATCTTAATAATCATTTCAAAATAGTATAAATAAAAATGTTAAAAAAAGATTTTAGTTATAATTAACAATTCAAAGTTAATTATGATTATTGACTTAAGTTATATAAAAAATAAATAAATAAAACTATTCACTATATTTTTATTTATTATTAATATTTTCAAATCACATACTTAAAATCATTGTTTATTTAAATCTGTTATAACATTATAATTTTAATTTAATTTTAATTATTATCATCTAACACACATTATTAAAACTCACATATCCTTTCTAATTCAACTTTAGCCCTTTTGGTTTTGTAAAATAAATATATAATATTTTCTTTGTATAGATAGCGAGTAGGCGCAACATTTTAAATATAATTCTTTCACATGTTTTATTAAAGTAATCATATAATTTGGTTATTTGTTGAAAAAAGGAGATGGCCGCTGTATAAATTATCTTGTTTTCGATAGATGGATTCCAGGTTAGAATAAAGATGAGAAGAAAAAAATCTGGTGTTACTAAATGCACATCACACAATTTTCGCTTACCTAAGATGAGGAAAGCTGAGTTATGTGCTGCCGATGTATCCTCTAGGTAGCCTTTCTCTAAGACATTTCTTAATATAACAATCTAGTGCCAATTTAATCAATATCGTTAGAGGAGTTTAACAGAAAAACACTAAAACCTAAAGAGTAAAGAATAAAGTGGGCCCTAAACAATTTTGGGGTGGACAAAGGTTAATATATTTCAAAGTTAATCTAATAAATAATTGTTTTATGAATTTTAATCAAAATCGTTAGAGCAAATTTTGAGAAAATCGGAAAAAAACTAAAAAGTACATTAGCCAAGTACGAGTATCCTTTGGCCGATTTTATTCAATTTTATTCGAAGTGCAAGTGACGAGGGATTATTTTGCGAGACCCATTTTTTAGATTCAAGGGACCCCAAAACGTGTATTTCCGTTGAATATGATATTTCATATATAGCTTAGAGAAAGTAAAAATACCCAATATTTGGTTATAATAAACGTTTGTTGAATGGTAAAAATCAATATTTCTTCGGACAACCCTTCACCTTTATGGCTGCTTCTATCCTTTTCAGCATTGAGGCAACCAGCTTCTTGTACTTTTCACTACCTATCGAGTTCGACTTTTGCAGGAGATAAAGTTTTAAATCTGATTTCAATTTTATGGGGGTGTTTTCGAGCCCTTTAATATAGCTCATAGATTCTCAATGTGTTCACTTCCGGGGACTGTGAAGACCAGTCCAAAAGATCTATGTGATTTTCCATAAACCACCTCAAAAAAATTATTTTTAAAATTAAAAATTTTTTTTAAACCTTTTCCTTAGTTATTTTAATTTATTAAGTTAAATAAAACTTAGGTTTTACAAGATGAATGTTTATTTAATAATTTACCTGAAATTTTGTTTCATTGGACCATGAAATGTTAGTCCAATCGTCTTCAGTAAAATGACGGTGTTTTAGACCCCAGGAATGAGAGAATGTATGGGCTATATTAAAGCGCAAGGTTTGAAAACACCTCCATAAAATTAAAATCATATTCATACCATAACTTTTTATTGTTGACAGACCACTACGGCTTTTTTCTGCCTTTACAACCTTTTAATTCAATCTCCAGCAGCCATTTTCTTGTTGTTCTTGCAGATATTGGTCTTTTTATTTATTTATTTTTTTTTTTTTTGATAAAGTAGCGGCGAGCCCGAAAGAAGAGCTCATCCGTTTTTTCATTTTTTAGAAACCTTCTGATCACTTTTCTTTTCTCGCGTTTCGTAGTAATTAATTCATTTTCGACCTGGTTTTTCTATATTAGTATCTGGTCCAGCGCTTGTTGAAGTGCAGACGTTAAAGAGCATAGCTCGAGCAATTAATAATTTTCGAAATTTGCTTTCTTGAAAAGTTCAATTTTTACTCATTGTTGCAAACTGAGTTCACTTTTTTTTAGGTATATTCGTAGAAAAATGACTAAATTATAAAATAAAATGAAAAATTTATCATTCAAAAGAAGTGTAGTGTTCCCAACTAGCAAATATTGTAAGTTAACTACATTGTAAGAATAATCTTATAAGTCAAAACTTAAGTTTTCAAATGTTTTCTGACAAAATCTCTATTTAGTTTTGGCGTTTGAGTAATAATTTAAGGATGTTCAATACTTTTGGTCATGGCTGTATATCTTAAATTCTTGAAACCCCCGCTGTTCCACTGTATATATACGATATATCTACAATATATATTTTATTCCCTATTTTAAAATAATTTTTCTTTCACTTTACGTGGTCTTTAACCTCCCCCCGCCCCACTCCCCCTTTTCTCTCTTCCCCATTTATCCAATGTTCATTTTCATGCACACTATCCGCATGGGTGGGATGCTCCTTTTTTTTCGTTCATCCTATTTTTTTTTTCGTTTTTTGAAGGCAAAATGTTAAGGGATGAGACCAAACAACGACGACGACGACTAGGACGAAGGCGACGAAAAATACATTAGTTTCCCGACTTGCTTCAATTTTTTATACACTCTCTATCCAGTCTGGTTGTGGGGGTTCCTTTTGGGTGTTGCTAAGGGTGAAAAGGTGGATTTAACAAGAAACCTAAGCTGCCAAAGGAAAAGCGACTAAAAGGGTTGACGCCATTGAACAAGTGATTTAAGAGCCGTTTATAAGAACCTCCCTTACCTCTTTCCATTTTATACTGTTATTTGAATAGCATTTTTCACAAAGACAAATTGATTTTCAAGTTTTTATGGAATCAGAAAGCTTAACTCATCTAAAAAAAATTTTACAAAATTAATTTACCTGAGTAAAGTAACCAGTCTCGGTTATTGTGGGAAGTGTAGCACATTTATGATTTTTTTTTTTTAAATTGATAATACAACAATATTGAAAATTAGTCATTCCTTTTTTTTTTTTTTTTTAGATTAATTAGGATTTTCCTGTTATTTGAGTAACATTTTATAGGGGAGATCTATTTTTGCCAAAGTTGTTATTTTATGGTAGGCAGCCACGTAATTAGCAGAATTCCACCCAAGGCTCCGCTTACTCTTACTAATATACCCCTCCCCCTTCGCTTGAACTCATTTTTGTGTGAAAAATAATTTATATTAGCAATATTTTGAAAAAAAAAAAAATTTTTTAATGCACCCCTCATTACACTTGAAAATATATAGTCACTTTATACCTGAGCCTAACAAGGGCTACGTGCTATCGTATGTAAATCCATTATTTTAGTGGTTGAGTTAAAAAATTAAGAAAAGTCAAAGACCCAAGGTAAGCCCTTGGAGCTCTTGTTGTGGACGAATATCATAAAATAAATCTAATTAAATTTTATCTAATTTCAATAGATATTAAGCAATTTAATCAAAACAGAGAAAAACAAAAAAAAATTAGATCAGTACATTAGTAAAGCTGGCCTTAAAATATTTTGGGGCGGATAAGGATTAATAGGAGAAGCATTATTTGGGAGATGAGCTAATCCCCTCCCAAGGATTCTAATTTCTTTTAAATTTATTATTTTATAAAAAATTACAAACAAAAAAACTATTCAACAATTTTACTATACTCATTTTATTTATCATTTTTAATTTTATTCATTTAATTTAATCTTTAATATATATATTATTTTAGTTTGCTCCGACCGCGTATACAAGGTAGGAGGGAGGGGGTAAAGGAGAAAATTATCCCCATGATTTTTTTTTCAATTTTTAAACTTTTTTCGTCTGCCGAAGTCATTTAGGCCATTTATTTATTTTATAAATGGAACAATTATATTAATAAAGAACTCCTAAAATCTTTGTAAAAATTTGATAATGATGATAGTATTGGATTTTACTATATAGCCTACATTATTTGATCTAGGTCGCCATCCATGCATTTATATGTGGGTGTGGATGAGAGATTGCTTTCCCCCCTCTTCTCCCTCTACAATTGTCCCTTGGTTGAGTCACTGACTAGACGGTCCCCTATCCTAGCACCATTCAAATTTGGTGTTACTTAGAAAATAAGTTTCTTGTTTGTTTATCTACTTTTTTCGTCACCACCAGAAATAATTTTTTGTTTATTTTTATTTGATTTATACTCTTTTTCGGTTCCATTTACCATTTAGAGTTTTATTGATATTCTTCAAATATAATTTTAATAGCAATTGCTTCCGACGTGCGTTCATTGTTGTATATTAATACGATATATATATATATGTTCTGGAAGGTTTCCACGGTTGGTTGTATGTGGAATAATGTTTTCCCGAGTTGGTCCGCGTTGATTGTTGAGATTAACTCGATGTTTCGGCTCTAACACTAACAACAACACAACACCCAACCAAACCCGCCCTGGACCTCAGAACGAAATCCAAACCACCGCCACATCCAC
>JAAAKE020133981.1:0-14088 GCA_010014785.2 Anisolabis maritima | reverse complement strand
ACAGCGCAGGGAAGTGTGCAGCATTAAAGCTTCGTAGTTGTGTCTCAAACAGAGTTGAGCTCAAGCGCCATGTGCGGACCATATTCAATTATATTTTCAGAATTTGCTGCGGGCCAATAAAAACTGACCCGCGGGACGCAGTTGGCCCGCGGGCCGTAGTTTGGACACCCCTGATCTAGAGGATAGATTTCCAAAGAGGGCGCTGAGACGATTCAGGTGGAGAGGGGATTAAAGTCAAAAAATAGAGCCGGACATTTGTAGAATAATAACACTGCACCATGTCTTTCTCAAATTTTTAATTCTTTTTTTTTAGGCTTTTCGGTACATATATTTTAAAACGAACGAAATTAGCCAGACCTATTTATTCACATCAATTGTTATCCAAATGGTGTAAATAAATTTCATCAGATTGCCTGGGATCCCTTGGCTTTGAAGTTAATCAATAATGACAATGTCAATCTTTAACCTCTCGGTCACGGGGATGGGGAAATTTTCAATTCTTTGTTAAATTTGTAGATTTTGTTATTTCAAGTTCCAACGTCTCATAGTTACAAAACAAGGTTTCCGTTTATTCATTTGGGATAGAGCGATTACCGACTACATTTCACCTTTCTCTTTACTCAGAAAATAGAGGATGATGAGATCCAGGGGGCGATGGGTGAAAGAAGTTTGGGAATCTATGATCTAGAGTAGTCAGACTCAATCTTTTTGTTTCTCGAGTCACATTTTTTTGCCAAGCGGACCGCAACTTGTAAAATACCTTTTTCATAGACACTGTGGAGAGGAGGGGGGGGGGGTACAAAGATCAGCGCAAGATTTCAATAAATAAAAAGTGAATTAATAAATTTAACTGAAATTCCGATTAAAAATCACTAAAAAAAATAATGAAGAAAAACTAAAATGTCCAGACAAGTCAAAAATTTGATTTAGTGCCCCCAAAATAAAAATCCAGGCCAGGCTACAGGTGTTTGACATTTACTTTGATAAATTTCGAAAAAATGATTGGATGTTTCTAAAAAAAATTTTTTCATTTTTATCTCATTTCTATTTTATCCTAAAAAAATAAGAAAAACATTTTGAACATCTTTAATATCAGTTGGGTTACTGACCCGTTTGAGGAAGGGTCGCGTTGAAGAGCTTTTCTTGAATTTTCAGAAAATTTTTTTAATTTTTTTTTCTTATATAAGAAATTTTTTTGTATTAGAAAAAATTTAAATGCATGACTATGCATTTCAGTCCTCTTATCAAAGCTCGGTGGGCCTTATGCGGGGTGCAGGTTGAGTATGGCTGCTCTAAAGGAACCTTAACATATCATGCAGTTGCTCTATTAATTCTCGATTGGCCCACGGGATTAAAAACATAGCCAACGATTAAAGATTGATGCACACAAGAAAAGATAGCGATATTTCATTTTATAATCTACAAATGCCCTGTTCGTTGGTGCAGAACAAAGGTCAGTGGTCAGTGGTTCCCGTCCTGAGCGACAAAATTTTATTTATATTACATTGGCTACCAATTAATATCAATAAATAAGAACAGAATCTAAATGGCCTCCGATGCCGAAGGACTTTATAAAAAAAAATAATCTACAATGGGTGATGATGCCACATCTTTGATTTTGTTTATTTATACTCTTTTTCGCATTTTATGTTTAAAGAAAAATAAAAAATATTTTCTTAAAAATAATATGTCAATTTTGAGTATAAAATCTAGTATTTTTATTTCGTTTATCTAAATCTTATCAAATTGTAATAAGAAACCAAAATGGAAAAAAAAACTAAATTAAATTAATCATGTAACCTAAAATTTATTATTTTTATTATAAGTCTGAAAAATATTTTATAAAGTCTCATCAAACAAATTTAATACAATTTCCTTGTCATTATTATCATTAAAATGTTGCCTGGAAATGTATGCCCTTTATTCAATAATTTAAGGACGGGGAACCAGATTAAAAATTTGAATTTATTTTAATATTGAAAAAAAATCTTTTTACGTTATACTCTCGCCCACAAAAGTAAGTGGACAAGCTGTATCTTGTTTCATCTTAATGGATAATTAGAAGAGCAACATGGAATTCAAAATCATGTTTTACCTATTATTAAATTTATCATTTTCGGATTTCATGTTGATCTTCTAATCATCAAGTAAGAAACAAAACAAAAATGTTGTCCAACTACTAGAGTATATTTTTAAATTCAAACTTGAAAATTTTTAAAGAAAGCCCTTATTTTTTTTTATTAAATACTAAGTTAAGTTAATTCATTCCAAGTCTAATTTTTATTAGCTATCTATCAATTTATCTTATCCTAAATGAAAAGTTTGAGACTAGAATTGGCTCCTTTTCTTTCTAACTATTATAGTTGTGTCTTTTAGAAAATTTAGCTGAAGTTTATCTTTTAAAATAATGAAATTTCAAGAGTAGTTGCAAGCAATATAATAAAAGGAAAGTTGACTTTCGGGATTAGACAATTTACTTTGAATTATATGGATATTAAAAAAAGATTTTTCAATTTATAAATAAAATTTTCAAGTTTAGAATTAAGAATATGAAAAATGTATCTCATGTAATGGCCACCTACTGTAAATAGAGACTTGGCAATTGGAACTTTTAAAGAACTCAGCATCATAAACATACAAATTTTTCTACTGTTTAAAAAATTAAATTTTATTTAGAGTGGAAGAAGTAATATTTTCTTTTGTTCAAAGCTTTCACGGAATTTATATGAAATAGACAATGAATTAAAATCAATTGCGCTAGATCTTATCTTTGAAAAAATATATTTAGGGTGTTTCTGTTTGGTGGAGCCTATCTTTAGGAGTTATAAGTTCCTCGTTTTACAAGCTCTCTCGTCTCTTCTTGTTAATTAAAAAAAAACCGAGCGACGCTCAGACTCTAAGTACTATACCCTTAAAAACGAAAATAGGATGGACTTTAAAAATATATCAAGTTAGGTAATGAGGTTGCCAAACAAGTGAGCAAAAAGAGCAGCAAATTAAAATCTCATGATCCCCAAGATAGTGAGCTCCCTGATTAAAAAAATAGTAGGTTGAGTTGGTCATTTGAATCCAACTAAAAATTTGAAATTCCTTAATATATATATATAGGAGAATAAAGACAAAGGCTAACGAGAGAAGACAAAGAAGAAAGCTTCAGAGGGAGTAGTGGAAGCGCCCAAATGGTCCAGGGGAATAGATTCAGGTAAGGATGGGTGAATGACAGACAGCGACATCTCATCAAATAGGGAGAAACAAGAAAATAAAAACTTTAACAGAGTTTCATTTAATTTAACAAAATTCTATCAAATTTTATTAAATTAAAGACAATACAGTGTTAAATAAATTTATTCTCAATTTGATTAAAATGATTGAATTATGAATGAACAGTCTTTTATTCTAAAATTTCCCTTAGAAATTTTATACATTTTGTATATACGTATAATAATATACTTGTAGATGTATATAACTTTTGTGATGCATAAACATGTATAAAATTAGAGAATTATTTCAAAGGTGAGGAACATTTATTTTCCAAAAATATTTTTCATATTTTAACGAATCTAAATATAAAAAGAGAAAGAAAAAAATGGAATTGAAAATGCGAGCGAGTACGCCTAGCATTCAGAGGCGGGACGTTTGTCGATCCAGGCCTTGATATCTGGGAGTGCCTGGACTTTTTCAAGCAGAGCTTTGATGTTGGGGCGGCCAGCTGCCAAATCAATCTTCGCCATGAAGTTCAAGTAGTCCCACACGCCAACCAAATAAAGATCTGCCCAGGTTACCTGAAAAAAAAAAAACATTTTTAAGAATGGCCAAAAGATTTGGGGAGATATTAATAGAAGGATAAATCCAACTTTTTTATGGAAAAATTTCAATTTCCGATTGACCAAAATTCCCCTTTATAGGAATACTTCTTAAGAAACTTGGAGGCATGGAAGCCGAGATATGAATGAAAATTTAAATCAATATTGGATCGAGACTAAAACGCCTCCAAAGAGAAAGACTCCAAAATTAGCATCAAGTACAGGCCACATCACAATATCAAATGACATCCCACAAAATAGCGATTCCATAACAGCGCATGCGCAAGATAAATAAAAAGTCTACTCTACCTTTCCTCCAACAAGGTAGCCATTGTTCTCTTCAATAAGCTTATCCAATCGCTCAGTGTAGAATGGAATGGTTTCCTTTTCCAAAGGCTCCTTCTTCGATTCTTTCGATGCTTCGACCTTATCATAATGGTAGCTGGCCAAAGCTGAAAATGTTTAAGAAATAAATTATAAAAATGTATGGCAATTAGAAATGCCCCCCACTCCCTGCTACGCCAATACTCTTTTAGAAGAAATCGATCGATATATTATAGCTACAAGGGAATTTCAATATCAAATAGTAAAACGATTGTGACCCAAATTACCATAATCAATAATAATTACGTTAAATGATATCGCAATCAAAGCGTTTAATTTTTGATTAAAATGCACCATCATTAGAGAAATAAGAAAACTTTATTAATATACTAATAGATCAGAGATCATTAGCGGGAAATATCAAAAGGAAATGTGTGTAGAGAAAATCCTTATATAAGAGTGATAAGATAATATTTGATTGAAAAATAAATATTGTTCCAGAGAATCTCTTTTAGTGGGCGGAGTCATCTCTTATCATTCAAAACAGAAATTTTCATTTGTTAATTAATTTAAGAGTCAAGTCTCTCGCTTGGATTTTTTCACAGCTTTCACACTTGTTATTATTAATAATTTAATTACAATGTCGGCTTAAATGTGCTCTATTTCTATTAAATCCAACATTTCCGGCCAAAGAATAAGTGACTGAAATGTATTTATGAGAAATAAATGGAATATACAATTTACTGATTATCATTTGCATATAATTTGAAATTCCCCCCTCCCCCTCCTCCCCCCTTAAAAGGCCATTAATGATTTTACAGCAATTTTGTGAGAGCAAATGACAATTGATTTATTTATATATTTTGAGTATTTAGAATATTTTAAGAAAGAATAACGCTAATCATAGAAAATGAAAAAGCATGAAAGATTGAGAGAAGGAAGATAAATCAAATAAAAAGGCAATTTCAAGCATTTCTCTTTTCTTTGCAACAAACAATTAATAAAATCCCTTTTTATCTTTGACTATTCCCGGATATTTTAGCTTTTCAATCGCATTGGCCCCGCCCCTGTGATTCGTTCTTTTTCTTTGGAAATTATTTTATTCTTTTTTCTTTTTTTTTTTAAATCTTTTTCGGCATCTAAGGCCAATTAGATTAGGTCTATATTTATTTAAACCAATTGGTAGTCAATATAATTTAAATAAATTTTATCATTTGGAACTTAAAATTTTTCTTAAAATAAAATCAAGGGCCTTTTGCTAAAAATAAAAAGAAAGAAAGAAAATTACCCTGACGGAAATCTCCGATGGTGTCAACGGCCATGTCAATTTGGAGATTCTCCCAATCATCAGTTCCTGCCAGTCCATATTGCTTGGCTAAGTAACGACAGATGGCAACCGATTGGTGAACCATTTTGCCGTCAATTTCCAGCACAGGTGTTTTCCCAAAAGGCATTTCTACCAAACAGACAAGCACAATTTCCATCAGATAAAGTAAAAAAAGGGATTTTGGATTCAATTTTTGAGACGGATGGATTTTCCGTCCATAGACACTAAAGGCATCAGGAAAAAAAAAGCTCAAGGGATAATTCAATAAATGATTTTAAAAAATACACGCAGTTCTCTTTTTATGCTTTTTTGTTTCGATTTAAACAAGATCGATCCAAATTTTAAGAAAAAATTACGTTAAATTCAAAAGTGTATGAGTTATTATTTTTGATAATTTGTTAGCTACGTCAAGGAACCAATCTTCAATTTTTGCGTTTTTTTTTTTTTGAGAACCAATATATCGAGTTAAACAGAATTGAGTAACAAAATTATCTGGTTTTACTTTTCATAAGAATAATTTATTTTGTGCGCTAATTAACTTAAAAAGTAATTTATTTAAAAAGGAAAAAGGATTACGTGGTTTCAATTCAGGCCATTGTTCCACTTGGAAACGGAAATCTTCAAATTCTTGCTTCCCATAAGAGAGAAGAAAACGGATGGGCTCAGCAAGGGCCCTGACTGGGAAATAAGTGAGTTTGTAGGCAGGCATCTGAAACAAAATTCCAATTTATTAGATAAGTGGGAAAGAGTTACGAGACGACATATTATTCTAATATTTATAAAAAAACTGCCTATGTTAAAATTTCTCATTAAATTAAAATAAAAGGCACTTCTTCCAAAAATCAACTGACAATTATTCAAGTTCTTTCTTTATAATGGATGACTAGAAATCATGTTCAGAGCAGAAACTAAAGTCAAAACTGTCGCGATCGTTTCCCTCTGTCCTTGCTGATGTAGTCGTAATTTAATATTTTACAGTGGAATATTATAAAGTAAAATTTTTGACTGGCTACAATCATAAGTGCAAAGAGCGATGAGTAGACAGCACCCGGGGAGCGGGGTTAAAGGGAGGTGCAAAAAACAGACCCAGTAATAATTATAAAATAAATAAGTTTTAAAAGATTATATAATTCGGAATATATTTTCGTTTTTTTGAAGGGGCTCATGGCAATCAAATTATTTTATCCTCAGATACTTTAGAATTTCATGTATCATGTCATCATCTTCCGAAAGGTATAAATTAAAAACATTACTGTTTTCATTTAATACACCAGATAACCGCACAGGTGTCCGTTTATCTGGCTTTCTCAATTATTACAAATCCTATTATTTTGAATATAAAACGTAAGGGAGACGCTTTGCACGGGCGTAAGCAGCCAATTTGTTATATACAAAATGGACACCCGACGCTAGGTGGTGGCCAAGAGCTTCATTTCAGTAATTGAGTTCAATTAGCAGATACATTCTCTCCATTTCCTTTATTGTTTATGAATGATAAAGAAGGCAAATTGAATAAATAATAAGTGCTATCCGGTTGTTGTAGTGTTAAGAGAAAGGAGGGAAGGGAAGGGGGAGGGGAGGGGAGTTGGATGCCGTGGGTGACTTGCATTTCCCGAGGGTCAAATTACTTGATTATGAATCAGACCAGACCAGACAAGACCAGACCAGACAAGACCAAAGAAAAAGGAGGAATGCATGCAGAGAGTCAGACAGTCATGCTTCAATGGCATCTCTCCAAGGGAAATCATTATTTCTTATCACGCCATTGTTCTTCTTTTATTGAAGGTGATAAGGAACTTCTTATATAACAAATGAATTGATTGATTGATGATTCACTAGAGATGAGTCAATACGATTAGAGAAATGTATAAAATACCAACTGGCATAAATTATATTCCTTTTAAGATTCAATGTTAGAATATTAGCTTCGCTCCCTTTTCATATCTAGTTTTTCTAAATTCATCTTTGTTTGCGTTTTCCTCATCAATTTTCATATCATTTTAAAAACAAAGAATTTGACTTTTGACTCATCTGCGAAGCTAACATAAATTAATAAATATTTAATAATAATAATATTTTAGCAAGCAAGATTTATATTCAATTGGGTCATAGTTTTTTTTGGGGGGGAATTTTTCCAGTTCCTCATTATACAGTTTTTGAATGATATAATCAATCGCTTCTCTCTTTCTTAAAAGCTGTGACTGATAAAGATGTAGAGAAGATAAAAGCATCATTTATAGAATTATTAAATTAACGGTTCCTGCATAAAGTGCATGTGGTGATATCTGATGTTATGCCACCTATTATCTATCAAGGGGGAGAACTCGAACATTTTTTTGTAAATAAAATGTTATTAAATTTTTAAGACTTTTTAATTGTAGAAACCATATATGAGTTGTCCCAAAAATAAAAGAGAAAATTGTCTAAATGAAAATCCGTCAAATAGTTTCCGAGTCCAAACGAAAATTACAAATTAAAATAATGAAATCTCACAATTATTATTCAATAAACAAAAATATCAAATTTTATTTATTCCATTTTTGCCTTTGATATGGATATAGAAATAGATATTTGATTATTGAAAGTCATTGGAGTAATGGAAAAAGTGAAGACGAATCAGTGGCTCGTCGTTTGTCTCAAATATATCCTTCTATTAGAATTGGAATCGAATTTAATGCCTCGCTATCATTTTACAAATCAAAATTTTAGACAATTAATAGAAACAATAGAAATTTGATTATTTGGACTTCAAAGCTTTCCATATGTATCAATATGTTTTATATACGTTAATTGCAATCAAATTTCTTTTTTCAATTTGGGATTTTTTTTAAAATTTGTATTTGATAATCCGGGCAAACCTGAACGCAATTATTTTGGCTAATTGAATTTCTATTGTATTAATTTTCTAACAATTTTACATTAGGTTTTCAAATTAAAATAAATAAAAAATATTTTCCATTTCCTGGTGAGACATTGACTATTTATTAAATGTTTCCATTATTTATAATAGGCTTATATGAAATTTTGGTTTTGTTTCATACGGGGACAGAAGAATTTATTTCATCAAAAGTTTTTTTCTAAAATTAGAATATTAATAAATAAAAATTAAGATTAAGTTTCCTGACAAAAATTTTCAAAATATTCGCGCAATTATATTAGTTAAATCATCAAGAAGTAGGCGGGGAAGAAGAGAAACAGCTAATCAGAGATCAATGTCAATAAGCAAGGCCAAGCATTGCTGACCCACGGATTGGTGGTCCCCGAGAGATAAGAGGTGAACGTCCGCTGGAAGCCATTGGCCCCAATTTTCCCAATCAAATATATCTATATTTAGAAGTCAAAATGACCTAAGCAGCAGAAATTGACTTTAAAAAAAAAAAAAATAAATAATGGATTCAATTGTCAGGAAAAGAAAATTTTTGAATGATTTCTAATGACAGAACAAGGCGTTTGGAATTCATCTTAATAAATGATTTTATAAAATTTGTCTTTTATAGAAATAGCAAGGATGAAATAGAATTCAATTAAATGATAAAAGATATTAATAACATGAAAAGCAACAAACAGAAGGGGAGCTTTCAAAATCCACTTGGATATTTATTGACTTTGCGTCATAAACATAATCGTCAATTATTTGCTATCTATTTATTGACTCCGACTTGGAAACTTTTCTTTTCAATTTAATAAATATAAATATGTTAATATTTGAAACATTTTCGTTATTTTCCTAATATTCTAATTTTTTTTTAATTTTAATCCTGAAGAGGCAAAAATAAAACGTAGTCGTGTATATTTAAATTATTTTTTCTATCCTGATTCATAAAATTATTCATCTAATTGAATATATTTCTTATTGGAATGGAAATGGATTTCTATTAAAACAAACAGAAAAGGCAATTGAGAGAGAACAGACCTCCTGATAAGCTTATCAATATGATAAAGACATGGACCAACCAATTACTAAAAAAATTTCATTTTCTTAAATGTAATGGAGGATTCAGGGGGGAGGGGGAGGGCAGATGTCGAAATTTCGTTTGTTTGTTTCTTGATTTTTGTATCACAGACACACACACTTGATTCACTCTGCTTTTTGGCTACCAGCATATATATGAAATGCAATCGAGAAAAGGAAGGGAGGGTCCAGCTCGGGTAACTCGAGGTCATCCCCCACGTTTTCTATTGTATCTGTTCACTTCAATTTAATTGATTTGATTTAATGCAATTTCCTTTTCATCAAAATTATCTTTGATTAAAAAAACAAAAAGAAAACGCTTTCTTATCTTTTATTTTATTGATAAGAAATCTATTATTATTTTAACATGAATTAAATAAGCCTTCTTGTTATTTGCAGTCCAATTAGATTAGATTACCTAGAAAAATAAAATGTCAATATATTTTTTTTTAACTCGTAAAAAAATTTTATTTCCCTTAAAGAAAATAAATGAAATTATATTTTATTGATTTAGTAAATATTTGTCATTTTTCTTTTCTTATATCTTATAGAAATAAATTTCAAAAATGAAATCGTTCGCTCGTTTTGCAAAAAAATTTTGATTTTTTTTCCATTTTAAATGAAATGAATTGCAGCTCTCTATTCTTATATAAATGAAATAGATAGTAAGCAAGTATTGCGATCACAAAAAATTCGTCAAGATTTCAATGGAAATACACGTTTTGAGATCCACTTAGGCCATGTGTTTAAATGGGTCTCGCAACAAAATGGCCTCTCTCTATTTGTGTGTCTATGAACAAGATTTCTCAAAACAAAACAAAGTGGAAATTTTATATTTCAGCTAGGTATTTTCGTTGCTTTTCAATAAAATCGGCTAGAGTACTAGTACTTTACTGATGTATTTTTTTAGTTTTTCCATTTTCTCAAAATGCGCTTTAACGATTTTAATTAAAATTCATATATCAATTATTTATTAGGTGATCTCAGGCTGTATTATCCCGTCTATGCTGACTCTTTCCGTTCCAAATAGGTGTATATTAAATTAAAATTAAACATATTTAATTTTTTATTGAAAATGTTTTATTCCACTCTATTTTGATGTTATGTTTGTCTCATCAAATTTTCTTCGGTTCTCCGGATGTTGCTCTACAAGGCAAAAGCAAGTTCCTAGAACGATGCATTTAATTGTATATGGAAAAAAAAAAAAAAAACCGAGCTCTTGGAGAGATGCGCATGGACCAAAACAGCTGTCTGTTCAACAGCAGCCTCGCCCTAAAGGAAGGGCGTAGGCAAGAATCCAACCTTGAAATAAAAAAATATATCTACGCAAAGGCTTACTGAAAAATCAAATTTCCTTTCAAAGAATTTAAATTTAAATTTGATCGAGATGTTTTCTTTTTTCATATATTATGTTCAATCTACAATTATTTATGTATACATTCAAAAAAAAAAAAAATTATTGAGAGAGAAGAAAATGGATCTTTTGAATAAAACGTCATGCAATTTCTGGGAATCAAAGATTAGGTTTATTAAAGCGTAAACTTTATAAAATAGTTTTGGTGTCCCCTTGAGAATATTTATTATTTAAATAAATACAGCATAGGTGGGAAAGGGAAGAGACACTTTCTCTATTTGTCTCGTATTTTGTATCAAAACATTTGGCAATCCTGCAAACATGACCTTGGCAGTTGGAGGCTCCCTCAATCCAATTGTCAAATTTCCATTATGTATAAATAGCCCAGTAAATCTAATCGAAAATGGAAAATTCCCCATCCCTCCGAGTGGGGGAAGGGTCAGCTTTTCAGTTATCCCTTCACAACTTTGTTAATTTGTCCTATAGCATTTAAAGACATATTTCCAATCCTATTTTAATAGTGTCTAACAAATATCCAAGAATTAGCTTAATAGGAGAAAAAAAAAATGTAAATAACGATAAATGAATAAATATAAAAATATTCTTTTAAAATAAATAAAATTGGAGTAGGAGGAGGAGGAGGAGGTTCTTTTGATAAGATAAAGATCCTCTTGTTTAATCAACAACCTTACATAAACATAAAACAAATAAACTTTTAAATAATATGTTTATATTAAAACTTCATTTCTTAGTCTTCTTATCAAGACCTTGAATGGAGTTATTTGAAGAAGATCACAAGATCTCACATTGTTAAGCCTAGTTGAAAACATGTCAAATTGATATGTTCATATAAACTCGTAAAATTCAACAAATCCTCTTCAAAAAAAAAAAAAAAAAAATCATTTATGATATTGAAAGAATAGAAAAGATGTCCAGGAGAAATTATTACTTAATATTTATAATAATATATTGTAATACAATATATAAACAAAAAAAATATGACTAGTGTAGTGGTAATTGTAATTCCAAAATCGACAAGTTTTGAGCAATATTTGATACAAGCGCTTAATAAACAAATTTTATTTACAAATTAAACCCTAAATAATGTGAGAACGTGGGTTCGACTCCCAAGAGTGCTTCATTTTTTCAATTTACGAGTTTAAGGTGAAAGTGATATTTTCTACATTTTAGGGAAAAGTGTTCCCATTCCTTTAAAAATTTTATAGTCAAACACTTTTAAATTTTATTAATGGAGGATAGAAGAAATGTTAAAATACTATCTGCTCCTCTCTGCTAAAATTTAAACATAGTAGGTATATCAAGTATTGAACATTTCTAAATTACTTATTGAAAGGGTTCCCTAGTGGCTATTTAATAAAACACAAAAAAGAAACAATGATTTAGAAGACTCCAATTACCGTGCAACACGGTAAAATGATTCAGAGAATTTATTCTGACGTTTCGGTGTATATTTAAGCCATCATCATCATCATCATCATCATCATATTTAATGAGCGTAGAGTTATCTTTAAATAAAAAATAAAATACAATTTTATAATTTGATGACGTAGCCGGCAGGCCGGCCGGCTTAAACCAAAGCGTGTCGAGTTTTTATTCCTGACTTCCTTTCTATTCAATTTAAAAAACTCATTTATTATTTGCAATTTAGGAAAAAAAAAAAATTGTCCTCTCTTCCAAGAAAAATCGCACATAGCCATCCATGATCCTTTTTGGTTTATTTCTTGTAATGTTGACAAAACAAATTTTATTTTATTTTCTTATTTTGTTTAATATAAATAAAACGTTGAATTATAAATGACCCTTCTTTTATCTGATGAAAAATTGCCATATAAAAAAAAAAAAAAACATTCTAATAACAAAAACTAAGGGATGTAGAATATATATTATATTAGATGTGTGAATTAATTCGATCCCTTTTTTTCTTCCAAAAAAAAAAAAAAAAAAGACTAATATAGAAAAACATGGAAAGTACATTAATCAAAGCATTTGTATGTAGACATTAGAGGTAAGAAAATTACAAGTTAATGGAAGTAAGTGGATTTGGAGTTAACTGGTTTTTACTCTTTTATGAAAATAAATTTTTTCTTATTATTAAACAAATAAATAAAAATCCCAAATTTATGTGTGAGAGAAGGAAACAAAAATAAAAATAAATAAATTGTAATAATATTAAATAAGTGAATTTAGATTTAAATAGAATTTAGTTTTATTTTTAGAATTGTTTGAATTTGATTAAAAAGCCGGTTGTTTGTTTATTATTTTCAATAAAATCAATAATAATTAAATAAATATTAAAAAAATGACATACTTTTTATTGAATGTGTTGTTTGATGAACGAGGAGATATGATCCAGTTGAAAGGAGAGAAGCACAGAGAGAGAGAGATTGAACTGAATTGAAGAGAGAATTGATTGGTGTTGACGTTGACGTTCTTGGTAACGATGGCAAATGGCAAATGGCGTCGTACTCTTGTCCGTTTCTCATATTTATAACCAACGCACACAGAGGGAACAAGGTCGGCGCAGGATTGCCAGATAGCGCAGCCAGGGCGCCAAAGACCTACGAGATGCACTTGGGGGCCGTGATCAGCGCCGTTGCCATATCAACACACTCTTTGTTGACATTACAAAAAAATATCCTATAATTAATTAATTAAATATTTTTTTTTAATTTTATTTGACACAAAGCCTGATTATCATCTCATCATTTTGTTACATAATATATAATATATATAGTTTAATAAAATTATATAATAATAAGAATAATAATAAAAATATAAACAATCTTGTAAATATAAATATTAAATTAAATATTTAACAAAAAAAGGAGAGGAAATAAAATTTTTTTGTTGTTTCGAAAGAACCCTAAGCCTTTTTGATTATGTTCATTTATCATCATTGATGTAATAGGAATTCTAATACTCAAAATATTTTCTTTATTTTTATTAAAAAAAAATTTTTTTAAATCTTTTTCTACATTCGAGGCTCTACCCTTATTTATTATAAATAAATTTTTCTCCTTCAGGACGGGAAGCGAACCACAGACCCAGGGGACAGGGTTAAAAAAATATTAAAACATATGATTATTTTAATTTAAAAACTGAGTATATAAAATTTCTATTAATAAAAATTAAAAAATTAAAAATTAATATGGAGAGTGATATTATTTTTTTGGAAAATCGATCTGCGCCCCGAGAGCTGGACCAGATACGGATGTAGAGATCGTCTGGCATTGCATCTCGCAATTGAAATCTTGAAATTGTTTTGCGTTTATCTCTCTTATTTGTGGACCAATTCTTATGAAACAAC
>JAAAKE020133970.1:0-14088 GCA_010014785.2 Anisolabis maritima | reverse complement strand
AGATGGCATTTAGAAAAGATGAGCTTGATGAAAATAGAAAAGATTTCGAAAAATATAAAATATAAACATCACATACCCTTTCCCAGCATTTGAGGCCATTTAGACTCCGTCCATATTTATTTAAATCATTTGGTATTCAATGTAATTTAAATAAATTTCTGTCGCTTTGGTTGGGAAGCGAACCTCTGACCTTTGCTACATGAAGCAAAAACTCAACCTCTGCACCAAGGAACAAATCATATAAAATCTTATTATATGAGTGAATTTCATTTCTTGCAGATTCAGCTGAAGTTCTCAAAGTTGTTGAAGAACTTTTCATACTCTTCCAGTGGAGAGTTAGGTGAGAAGTAGACAGGCGATATGTAAAGTATAGAACCTTTAAAATTTTTAACTTAAATCATACTAAGTTGGGGCATTCAAACTGAGTAACTCTTTTAGCTAAATAATCCCAGCCAAAGGAATTAATGTTTATTAAAATTCCTTCATCTTTCTCTTGTCTTGTCTGTTTCTAGAGACGGAATAAACATCAGGAAATATCTCAGAGTTTTGAAAGTTGAAGCCATGTTTCAGATAAACAAATAATCTTGAGAACTTCCTTTTGACACCGCAGTAAAAATTCCTCGCATTTGGTTCGAAAGCTTCTAACATTCTGATAGTAAATGTTTAACATCTTGAATTTAGGCATATCATGGTAATATGTATTACGGTTTATAGTTTTCTTTACATTTTGTCTACTTTAGAGGCTTCTATAGGAAACCGTTGATCGTTTTTTGGATCATCAATCAACAGCTTCCCTAGAAATATTTTGATTAGTGACCCTTCAGGCCAAGTTTCTTAATCAGGAATCTTACTGAAGTCTTCATTGTCGATTACGTGAAAAAAGAGTAGGTTGTCGATTAGGTGAAAAAAAGAGTAAGAATCATATTTGGTTCTTAATTTAGTAATCTCTCCTTAGGGGTTTGAAAGTTTTGTATTAAACCTTTTACAGTAGTTTCATACTCTGAAGTTCTATAATTCTCGAGCAAATCAAGAGAAAGAGCTATGAAAGATTCCCATGCATTCTTCTCTGCCACACTCATGACCTCTGCGAATCTAGGATCTTTCATTAGATCCTTATTTGAGGACTATCAAAATTTCTAGCAGTCAATTTGGCATCAATAACTGTTGGAAAAAAATGAAATGCTTGGCTTTCTTTCTTTAAGGCTCTTACAAAACTTCTCATTAATCCCCATTTTATGTGAAGGGGTGGAAGTAAAATTTTAGTATGATTTAGTAGGGCTTGATACATCATATTCTGGGAACCAGGATAAAAGACTGTGGAAATGACCATTCTTGTCGCTCATAATGCTGCTCGTCAGCATACTAACCCATAAACAGAGGAAGCAGGGATATTTTATATATCCATCTTGCACTCCTGAAATTAAAAAATATGAAATCACAAGAAATTTAACAAAAGTAATATAAATGCAAAGTTTTCAATAAGAGAAGTCTTTTTATGTTTTTAAGTGAAAGTTATTTATAAATGAGATTAATTTAAATTAAAATAAAATAAAAAAAGAAAAATTAAAAAAAAAATAAATTCCACTTACATGGATTTCTTACCTCCTTTAGCTATCTACCTACTACCTACCTTACCTTTAGCTCTTCAAAAATCTTCCATTCATTTACATTGTACTACAGAGCATCCAGCAAAGTTTTCATGGTTTTGTAGTTCTCAATTAATTGAATAGAGTGTGCAACTGGAACAGATGCTACTTTATTTCCTATATGTGAAAGCACACCCTTTAAACTTCTGGTTGATGAGTCTATAAAAAGTTTCCATTTTTCTGGTTTATAGGACAAGCCTAAAGCTTCAAGGACTTTCCCCAGCCATCCACGGCTAAGAACGTACGGCGGATGTTAAATTTCTACCGCGGTTTTCTCTCGCACGCCGCCGAAACTCAATCTCCATTTCACTAGGACCTCGCCGGTCATAACGTCAATTACTTGGACTCCGGAACGCAGCATTCAAGAATGTCAAAGCTAGCCTAGCGAGAGTAACTCTCCTGACTTATCAGGATTCTTCGGCCACGTTGAGCATGACAACCGACCAATGCAATCAGCGAAGTTCTCTAACATGTGGAGGGTACCGCTAGCCTTCTTCTCCAGGAAATTGAGTCTCACACAGGCAAAATAGAGTGCCTACGACCGCGAGTTGCTAGCAATTGACGAGAGCATCTAGCACTTTAGACACATGGTCGAAGGCCAGCATTTCACTGTATACAACAATCATAAACCTTTGCCCTCAAGCGCGACTAATGTTTGCCTCGGCATTTTAACCAACTCAACTTCATTGGGCAGTTCACAGCGGATATAAAACACATGTCAGGTACGGATAACGTTGTCGCCGATACCCTGTTCTGCATAAACGCCGTGGCCACCCCGTTAAACCATAAGAAACTCGCCCGCGACCAGGAGGAAGTCGGCGAAATCAAGGGAATGATAGCACCAGATGCAAGGACAACACTTAACATTTAGAATATACCCATCCCGGGCCCAGGAACCCGATCTTTATTCACATGTCCATCGCGCCCCTTTATTACTATCGTCCTTCAGAGTCAACTCTTCCAGTCGCTCCACACCCTCGGACCCCCAAGTACTGCGTCACCGAAAATAGTGTAGCAGCGTTTTGTTTGGCCCGGGATCCAGAGAATGGGCAAGAGACTTGCTGTATCAGCATTCGAAGGTGAACAGACACACTTTATCAGATCAGTTCACGCTGCCCTCAGCACGACTCTTACATGCCTAGGTCGACATCATCGGACCGTTGCCAGTCACCAACGGGCACGCTCTGCGGGTTCCAATGGTCAAGAACCACTCCGTACCATCCAGCAGCCAACGTTATTGTCGAACGTTTTCACCTCACTCTCAAAGCGGCCCGTTGAACTGGTCTACGACGACCCGCTCTGCCTACCAGGGGAATTCTTTGTCCAGACCCAATAAGCTGACCCTCAGCAGTTCAAGGGACACTTGCGCCGTCGCATGGAGACAATTTGCCCGAAACCAACCTCTTGGCACGCCAAGGAAGGAAGCTTCATCCACAGGGCTCTAAAAGACTCCACCCACACTTCCTCAAGAGAGATGGACTGCGCAGCTCTCTAGTTCCGCCATATACGGGCCACACCAAGAAGAAGTAGTTCAGGATCGTTGTGCGCGGACAGACTAGACCCCGCTTGAATCCGGCATTTTTCATCATCGATGAAGAAACTCCCTTCGCCCGACGGTCTACGACATTTCAGCTCCAGCCAACGGGGACCAGAAAAGACCATCTACTTTATCGCCGACCGCTAAGGTTCAGCCGAGGTCAACGAGATCCGGGGGCCAGCTACATTTCGCAGAAGCGCTTCGGTCATACATTATTTGATCATAGGATGTGGATGGAGGTAGTGTGGCGGCACACAAGGACAATTGAGAAGATATCTTTGAAGTGAGTCATACAAGCAAAGAATTTCCGAAAATTGAGGAGATTCCCTTTGTCCTTAAAAGCATAAAGAACAAAGGGATCCTGGCAGTTAAAAAGGACAAAAGCTCAGCGTGTGGGAGCTCACTAGAGAATAGCTGCCTCTTCACCGACTAGTCGCCAGTCATGCGTAAGGATCATGCATCTATCAATCATTCACCTTGCTTTCTCTCCCCCTCTCTCTCTTCAAACAATTCTGAATTTTTATCAACTGTAATTTTATATCGAATTTTAAATACGTTCCTTGTTTTATTCTACAATGCAAATACTATGTTTAGTGTATGGATATGGGAAGTCATTGCTTCTCATTGAGTTGGATGATGATTTATAGAGTTGGAATGGGGTGACAGGAATTTTTATTTTCCTCATGTGGATCCCAAATTGGTGCTTGACTATCTCCTAAGGACTGGGCTATAGGCTATGGACAATGATGGAATCTCACTTAAGGTTATCAGTCTCTCTAAATCGTGCATTCTGTTTTATTTTAGCTGAACCTGCCCTCTCCCAAGAATTAGTCAATATCTCTGATCAATTACTACAAGAATCATATTTCTCAGAAATATGGAAGAGAGCAATTGTTCGTTCTTTGCCTAAAATAGATAATCTTTTCGGATTATATATATATAACCATCAACAAAAAAATAAGAATTGCCAGAATTGCCAGAATTAGAGAATGCCAATAGGAGAAGAGTTGTGTTCCACTAAGACAACACTAGTCCACATACGTCTATAATGACTCGCCAGAAACTCCGGGAGCTTGGTTGGGAAGTTTTGATGCATCGACTTTATAGTCCAGACCTGGCACCAAGCGATTACCATCTTTTTTTTTCATTGCAAAACTTCCTTAGTGATAAGAAATTGTCCTCAAGAGAAGATTGTGTGCTTAGTCGAGTTTTTTGCCAATAAGGACCAGGGCTTCTATGAAAGAGGCATCATGAAATTACATTTAAAATGGCGACAAATTGTAGAACAAATATGTTAAATAAAGCCTTGAAATAAACTTATTATTTGGTAGTCACGGATACAATAGCCGGTTGACAAATGCACCACCAGTGATGGTTAGAGCCAAAATTTTGACATTCCAATTAAGTGTAAAGAATTTAGGGTTCGTAATGATCAAACATTAAGCTGTGGTCACCACTTCTTAGCGGTTTAGCAAAAATCCCTTACTACTTTCAAAAGAGTTCTTTTTGAATATCTCTCAATGCTTGTCAATGCTAATTACAATATTATTTCTTATTGTTATTTTTTCTTTTTATATATTGTTTTCTTTATTTTTTAATATTAATGATGGTCATAAAAATTCTAATGTACAAAAATGTCCATTCTAAAAATGTTTATGTATTTTTCTCTAAGAAGCAATGTTAATCTCATACATATAATAAATTTTAAATTCTCGCAGCGGCCGAGCCGCAATAAAAGATATTTTTATATTTTTCTTGTTTTATTTTTTAAAATGTTAGAAGAAATTTTAATTTTAATTAAATTAAATCTAAATTCAAATTTAAATTAACTCTTAAAAATCACATATATATTCTATATATCGTTAATATCAGAAAAAATTTCCAATTCATTTTGTCTATTGAGATAAAGAAATTTAAAAAAATCGATTATTTTGCGCAGACCTACTAGGCACCCTGAATCTACCATTTTATAGCCTTAGTGATCTGACTGCAAACTCCTCAGTTCATTTATAACATTTTACAAGGAATATCCGTGGATCTGAACACTCAACAACAGATGAATACTGACACAATAAGACTCATGTTCTAATAGTCAAGTCAACCATTTAGCCTGCAATGCCATCTAAAGTACAATTTTACACTTTTGGCTTGTTTTGAATGAATTTAACAAGACTGCATTCCTTAAGTTGTGGTTTGGAAATGTAGAATGCTCATGTGTAGTTAGATCACAGAAATTCATAATAACTCACATCCGTGACTTTTCTTTAATGTGCAGGTTGCGAGTGAGACGAGTTGTTAGGAACCTTCACAAGAAAGAATAAGAGAAAGTAAATAAAGCCATGGATGTGAGTTATTATGAATTTTCGTGAATTTGGGAGTGTGCATTAATTTTAAGGGATTTACAATAGACAACTTGTACTATAATGCATCGGGTTATATTGTTGCTAACTTCATGTCAAAGCATCATCGCGAGGCTTTAGTTTTCAGTATGAGTAATTTTGCCGAAGTGGAAAAGACATTATTTTTTTGAGAGTTGAATATGTCAAATTTTGTGCCAATAAAACCCAATTTGCGAGGTACTTGCTTTGTTTTTTGCTTCCATTTGAAGAAAAATGTTGCTGAAAGTCAACGAAAGCTGTCGGAAGCTTATTGTGATTATGCTCCATCAATTTCAACATTTTTATTGGCTATAAAAAAAGTGATTTTGGAAGATAAGGAACGTCCAGGCTGGCCGAAAAAGTTGGAAGATGAGAATGGAAGCTCGATAAAAACCCGAGTCAAACGCAAGAAGAACTTGCAGAATCATGAAATGTTGATCGATCAACGATTTCCATACGTTTAAAGGCCAATGGAATGATTCACAGCAAGGAAATTG
Source organism: Anisolabis maritima (assembly GCA_010014785.2). NCBI lineage: Eukaryota > Metazoa > Arthropoda > Insecta > Dermaptera > Anisolabididae > Anisolabis > Anisolabis maritima. Next base: position 8,030 of record JAAAKE020133970.1, on the reverse strand, counting down.
GGTGCCATACGAGTTGAAACCGAGGGACGTCGGAAGGCGCAAAATGACCTGTGAATTGTTGTTTCAAAGACACAGAAGAAAAGGTTTTTTGCATCGTATCATGACGGATGATGAAAAATGGATACGCTACTATAATCCGAAGCGCAAAAAATCATGGTGAAGGCCAGGCGAACCCTCAACATCGACGTCAAAGCCATTTATTCATGGTGCCAAGCTCATGCTCTGTATTTGGTAGGATCAGGTCGGTGTAGTGTATTATGAGCTATTCCAATCCAACGAAACCATCACTGTTGATGTGACAACAATTGTTGCAAATGAGCAGAGCATTGAAGCAAAAACGGCCAGATTACCCTAAAAAACACGACAAAGTGATTTTCCAGCGCGATCACAACGGTCGGCCTCATGTTGCGAAACCTGTTAAGGAAACGTTAGAAGCGCTTAACCTGCCATATTCTTCAGATATTGCCCCTTCCGATTACCACCTATTTCGGTCGATGACTCAATGCTTGTCTGAGCAGCGCTTCCATTCTTATGAGGATATCAAAAAATGGCTCAATTCGTGGATAGCCTCTAAAGTTGTGTCGCTCTTTCGACTTGGAATCCATTTATTAGCAGAAAGATGGGAAAATTAGTGGCTAGCGATAGACAATATTTTGAATGATCAATTTTTAACCATTTTTTCACAATAAAGTCGTATTTTTACAAAAAAAAAAAATCCCTTAAAATTAATGCACACTCCCAATATAACTGTATCTGCGCACAATTCTATATTTCCAAATAGTAATTGAGAAGGAATTGAATTTTTTAAATTTAGATGGCGCTGCAGACTAAGCGAATAAGTTGACACGGGAAAGATTATCACTATGAAATTCAGCGCACTCACATTTGTAAGGTGAGCTAGGTTTCATCCTTTGTCCCTTTAGCATATTTTTTAGATTTTTTAGATAGATTTTTTTATTTGGAGGACTGCTCCAAAAACTCTTGAACCTCGCTCCTAATCAACAACAAAATCTTTCATCACATTCCTGTCACTGTAGCTGATTATTACCTTTATAATATATATAATTTAAATATATTTATATTATGGATTGAATTTTAGGGATGGGTTTCCTGTCTGGCACTTAGGCCATCAAGAATTGGGCCCTTTGTGCCTGTTACTCTTTCTCCCACTTTCCTACTCCAAGAGACTTTGGCAATGTTAAATAATTTTAGCGACAAGTGGGATTTGAACCCAAGTTGTGTGGTAACTCCAGATCCATAACCTGCAGCTTATCGACTTAGCTACTCGCCTTCTCATATTTATATAAAAAAAAATATAATTTAAAATAACACTGGAGGAAGCAACAGGCAGTCAGGTAAGAAGCCTCTACGATATTAAAACTTTAATGTTTGGGACGTTTGGGCTTTAATTTACTAATATCAACAATGTCTCAAACTTGAAAGTTTTAGTTTCGTAAAGTCTTCTTACTGCTGCCTGCTTGCTCCTAACTCACACATAATTTAAAATATTTATTATGTTCTTCAACATAAAAAGTTTATATATTATTCATTATATTTTTATTTTCAGACCAATCCGGTGAAGGTAATCTCAGTGAGAGTCTCCTCATCAGTCGCTCAAGTGGGACCAGTACAAGTTTCCAAATCACAAAATGCTACACATAGAGAAAACACTTCTTCAGAAAGCACAACAGAAATAATCCATTTAGAAAAAGTAAATTCTTCTGAATTTAGTCATTCCTTTATAAATTTAGATAGAGAAGTTGAATTTGAAAGTTTAGAAGAGGATGACGATATTAATTTACCAGCTTCTCCGGATACTGAAGTTCTTCCTCAGGCAACAGCAATCCAAAGAAGTCACTTTTCAGTTGAAGAAGCTAGGCAATATGATGAAACCATACTTGATCATATAAATCCTATGAAACTTTTTAAAGCATTAGAAAATAATTATGACCAAAGTTCTTCAAGAACTTATTTAGAATATGAAAAAAGTGATAAACCACACTCACAAATAGATAAATTGATTATTCAAGAGAAATCTATAGAAGACAAATCAAATACATCAAGTTTTTATACCTCTCATAATCAACAATTTAAAAATACGGATTCACAAAATAAAGACCTGATATCAACCACTTTCCAAGCTTTTCTTGATGAAGTTAATTCATCGATGAATAAACCAAATCGGCCGCAACGTCCATCTTCTCGATCAACTTCTTATCAAGAAGGAGTTGTTGGAAGCTCTTCTTCTATGTCAATGTCGTCTCATCGCAAATGGACCCCAGGTCAACATAGATATACTCAGAAATTTCATGATAGCAATGTAGGCGTTTTGCGACCCGTGCTTTCAGAATACGCCTATCCGTCTACATACGAATCTTTAAATGCCGCGACCACCAGTAGAAGTTCTAAACCAATAACCACTTATGGAACTCCAGAGGTAAATATAGTTTTGTTTTAAGAAATTATCTTTTAAATAAAAATTCATATAATTATTTTCCTCTCATTGGAATTTTCATTTCATTTATTATTGCCAATTCACTTTTTATTTACTTGTAAATTTTTTATAACACCAGTTCAAATGTTAGCTTTCCAATATGTTCTCTCTTCTAAATGACCTTGATGTGATTAATCATTAAGAGACAAGGCTTTACAGTCACTTTTATTACTTTCTCTTACCTACATATGAAATATAAAGTGAGAATGTATTTTGAACGCAAAAAAATCTATATTGAGATTTCCATGGAAATACACGCTTTGAGTTCTCCTGAGTCTAAAAAAGTAAAAAATGGGTCGCAAAATGGACTCTCTCTCTGCGTGTGTGAACACGATTTCTCAAAAACGAAAAAACATACGAAGCTGAAACTTTATATTTAAGCTAGGCACCCTCGTCGTTTGCACCCCCCAGCTTTTGAAAAAAATCAGCTACTAGCTACAGCTAGGTACTAGTACTTTATTGATATACTTTTTTTTTAGCTTCTTTCGATTTTATTGAAATGATTTTGATTAAAATTCATGTATCAATTATTTTAGCGTTCAGTCACACCAGATGATCTTTGAAATGTATTAACCCCCCCCAAATTGTTTGGGCTCCACTTTTTACTCATATATGTTTTTAGGTTTTTGTGATTTTCTCTTAAACTACTCTAACGATATTGATTAAATTGGTTGTACATTGAACGGCTACCTAGAGGGTCCGACTCAAAAAATCTGGTGTGACAGGGCATCACTCAGCTTTCCTTACCTAAGTTAAGAGGAAGTTGTGAGATGTGTGTTTAGTTACACCAAATTTTTATTCAATATGTCTACTAGGCTAACGTTTCGGCTCTCAGTATCAGTCACCTTCACAGGAGGCTGCTGAGAAATATGAATTTGAATTTATCAGTGACAAAAGCATGGATGGAATGCTCTTAAGCCAACGAAAGAATTCATTCTTACTTTTGTGTGTGAATGATAAATTCACATTCCTATTTTTTGCCAGCCAGCTGTGGAGGTGACTGATACTGAGAGCCGAAACGTTAGCCTAGTAGACATATTGAATAATATCAAATGGCTGCAAACTTTTGTCTCCCATTATCCTCAAATTATTTCAAAAAGGTAAACAAACTATAATCTTTTTGTTATCAATATATAAATAAATAACATTTTCCGGCTAACTGTGGTTTATTTGATTTAAATACAACGTTTCGGCCACTCATTTTGTGGCCTTCTTCAGGGGCAATTCAAATATAAATTATTAAAGAGTGTTATATCTAGAGATCTACAATCTGAAGTAATGTTTTTATTATTGCTTAGCTAATATATAAAAAGTATAAAGAATTTGTTACCGGAGAAATGGGTGATGCGTTTACGTATTGAGAATTCCATGTAATAAAAAATATGATGTGTGTAAGAGCATATCACACAACTTTCTCTTATCTACTAAGGCAAGAGAAAGTATGGATGTGCTGTCACACCAGATTTTTTTCTTCCCAATAGCATATCAACACCCAAGCGGTAAATAGTGGTATCACCAATTTTTTCTTTCCAAATTTATCTTAAGGAAATTATTTATAAATAAAAAAAAAAAAATTCAATTAGCACATTTTGTTTATTATTAATTAAGAATTTTATAATACATATTTATATTTTGATATGATGGCAACAATTTCTTTTCTATGGAATTCTTAAAAACTCACATTGAAAGTCTCACACTATTTTGAGATGGGAAATGATTAATAGATCTTAAATTTTATCTAATTTATTATATGTTCTAAGGATTCTTTTACATTTAAACAATATTCTAATAAATCATTGATATATTTTTATCCACATTGCATGCGACAACAAGATTTTCAATAAATCGATCAACCGGTATGTTATAAAATAATAATAACACAAGTTTACAAAAATATTAAATATTTATTTATTGTAACAAATTTATATCGGAAAGAAAATTTTATGGAATCAACAACTTCGACAATCCGTTAATTAATTAATTATATATAATTTTGCAACAATCAGGAATCTCCTCTCTTAAGCTCCCACCCAATTTAGGTACAAGTCTTCTTGGAGGCATGGAGATCCTACTTGATCTTCTTAATATGGGTGGCATTTTTCTTTCTTTTCCCGCAGAAGTAGTTGAGTGGTTGAAATATTATTATCATCATATGAAGACATTTAATCCTTCTAACATCATATCCATTATTTGTTGAAAAATTCCTACAACACACATGGTATTCTATTGGCATAGCAATGGTATAGCATTGAATTGACAGGTTACGTCTTTATTTATTTTTATTTACACATTTGATATTAAACTAAATAATTAAATATTTTTTTAAAGATTCTTTGTTGTTTCTAATAATTTATATACTTCTCAAATCATAAGTATCACCCCTTTCGATTTGTATGATATATTTATATTAGTTCATATTATAGCGGTATGCAAGCATATTTAATCATAGATAATAGAATCCAACTCAGAAAGTATAACTTGGTTGAGGTATATGAATTTAATTTAACTCGTTCATATCTAGTGTATGAACTATAATTTGGATGTTTAACATCTTTTTTTTTAGTAACAAATGTGACAATTTGCGTATTTATGTAGGAAATCAATATTTCTAAAAATTAAATCATGCAACTTAAATCGAATGCACTTTGGTTAATATTACAAATAATTCGTATAAAAGTACTCAGTTTATATTAGAAAAACGTTTTATTTTATTAATAAAAGGAACTTATAACGTCAAAAGTAACTACTTACAAGAACTTGTAACTAGTTATCTAAAATGAAAGGAACTAGTAATGGGTAACTAGTTCCTAATAATTTAAGGAATTTCCCACCCCTGACCACCCTTCCCAAAAAAAAAATTGTTTGGGTTCTACATTATTGTTGTACGTTTTCAGGTTTTTTATAATTTTCTCTTAAGTCACTCTAAGAATTTTGATTAATAAATAATAATATAATAATAAATTAGATAAGTTCTATTAATTATTTTCCACCTCAATATAGTGTGAGGTCGTCATTTTGAGATGTTAAGAATTCTATAGGAAAGATCTTTTATCCAACCATTAACACTATTATTGGTTAAATTTATTTGTTTATATTTTAGATAAGTTATGAAGTGGACGAAGCTGTAAGCGTTGATAGCCAAGGACGTGCTCATGGGGCACAAGTTACTGGCAATGAGAATGGAAAACAAGGTTACATCCATGAAGGGCGAAAGTATCGGCGGTATCGTGTTGAGGAGCGTACTTCCGATGGATTTATAGTCGGCGAGTATGGTATTGTAAGCCATGACGATGGTAGCCTCCGAGGTGTGCGTTACACGGCGGATGGAACTGCCAGTCCTCGCCTCATTTATGACACTCTCGTCAAGTTCCTGTCCTTATGACCGTCAAAACTTATGCCCTAAGTCAAATCAATGATAAACATTTTTTTTAATGTGTATTTTTTTTTATTTCTTTACTAATTTAATTTTTTTTATTTCTTTACTTTTTAATTAAAAAATAAAAAATAGAAAAAAAAAACGTTGCATTTATTAATAAAAGATTTGTTCACTTTTTCTCACTGCGACTAGGTTAGTTTAGAGGTGACTGAACCAATTATTTTAAAAAACCGTGTAGAAATCATTAGGCACCATTATTTTATTATATAAGAAAATATCTATGATAGATAACAAAAATAATAGGAACTGAGTGTTTAAGAAAAAAATTAATATCTCTATTAGAGGGTTTTTAAAAAACAAAAACAATTTAGAGAAAAATCACTCATTTAAGATCTTCTTCTGGTACAGCATTGTCATGAAATTGAAAATACTCTCTCGCTCTCTGTTGAAGTTTGTTGAATTGTATTAATCGAGTCTAATAATTTTTCTAAATTTTTTGTAATATTTCCAGTTGACTCGTATATTTGTATTTCTCTCTGAATTTGTATTTTTTTTGAACTTATGTATTTGTTTTCTTTCTCTTGAATGGCCTCAGCCAATCTATTTTACAGATCCATTTCATTCTCAATTTTTTTAGTTTCCTTCTCTGTATCACCTTCACAAGCAATTGTGCTGATTGCAGAGGTACTTTCCTCTACATCTTCGCTAAATAAGCTGCTAAATAATGCACTCGCGTATCTTGTAATATATGTATGCTTTTGACGAAGAAGGTAATTCTTCTGTAGAATCAAAATTTAATGTCTGAAGAAATTTTGCTAAAGATACAAGATCCTTGTTTCTTCGTTTCTTCGCGAATTGACAATGCCTGTAACAACTTTTTTATTAGGTTATTACTGTTTTCACATAATGAATCAAACAAAAACTTTAATATGCCATCAGCCGTAACCAGATTTGTATCACGTGTACTTAATGCTTCGATGGCTAATTTAATTGGCTTAAGTGCATTATTTATATTCCTTAAGAAAGGGATATTATCGCAATTTAATAATGACAATGAGTTTAAATTCTTTAACGCCTTTCGAATCGATTCGATAATTTTTAAAAATCTTTCAATCATAGTTTCAATTGTATTCCACCTGGTTTTACAGCAAAGCAAAAAAAAGCAAAGTTAGTTCTATCCCATGCTCTTCTTTTACATAATCTTGCAATATAGAATTCCTTTTAGAGGAAGATTTAAAAAACTTAACAATTTCTTGTATGTTGTATTGATTTAATTTCATCCGCCTCAGGTCTTCGCTCTACAAGGTAAGTTTCATTTTCATCATTAATATTTGATTCACTTGAACTATACTATTTTTCAGAATAATCACTTTCTTCAACAAGCTATAATAGTTTTCAATGTTTTTATAAATTATATCTACAAAGACTAAATGTATTCCATGATTGTATCATAACTGATGAATATATTAAGACAATTCTCCAAACTTTACCATCGGAAGTTGATGCAACGTCGTCAGATAAATTTATGTCAAATTCGGATAATTTTACATTGACAATCTCAATCAATTTCTCAATTGTACAACTTCCTAATATTCGGACTAATCCCAAGTTAATATATTTTTTATTGAAATGAATGTTTATATTTAAATATCGCCTGTTTCATAAACTTGTCCATTCATCGGATGTAAGACTGAATTTTCTAGTCAAATCTTTATGCAATTTTATTATTGCTATTATTTCACACTTTGCCAAGTTATAAAAATTGTGAATTAACATCATTATATTATTTTTATCCTTTGGTAAATTATATTGCTTATCCTTAAGTGCTTGGCGAATAAATGAATTTTTAGATTTAGATATTCCGTGAATTGAGAAACCATCAACGACCGCAAGTCTTGCTACTATTTCTAACAGAGATTGCTTTTTAGAATATGTTATGAGAGGTTGATTTATAGATATTTTTATAACTTTTCCTGCGGAACTTGGTCCAGCTTGATCATTATCTGCATTTCGTCTTAATAGATTTATTTTATGAACATGTTGCAAATATCTTATGAGGGTGTTACCGGCAATGTATGAAAATCCGGCATTCTATAGAATGCCTAGACATGAAAAGCCGGCATTCTATAGAATGCCTAGGCATTGTATATAATGCCTAAA
>JAAAKE020133959.1:0-14089 GCA_010014785.2 Anisolabis maritima | reverse complement strand
TTTATTTTTTATTATTCAGCAAGCAGATCACTCTCCCTGAGACTGCATCTCCCAGTATCAGACTTGAGAGCAATATATATATATATATATCCACCCTTGACGATACCTGTGTAATAATAATATTTTTGTTAAAATTGGAAATCGAAATGTACATCCATCCAAAAGCAGCTAACCAATTCATATGCTAAAGCAGTGGTATTATTACAACGCCGACGACAATCTTTACTTAGCGTAATTGCCTTTACAAAATTAGATTCTACTACAAAGTATCAATAACTTTAATCAACTTCTAAATATTAAAGAAATTTTTCGCTTCCTAGATAAACCCGAAAGCAAGACTTGCTCCATTAAGTACTCTCAAAGAGAAGCTGCATGGACATGGACAGTGAGATGTTATAAGCAGCGTGCGAGTGCTTGTTAGTAATTCAAGTTGAGGATAATATCGAATAATTCACTTTAAAAGAATTCATCAAAACACCCAGAGGCTCACATATAATAGTATGTGAACGGCGACCCCGAGGTACCTGAGCTAAAGCTGGCATTTCTTGGGCTCTATTTATAGCAGTTTTTCCCCTTCCGCAGAAAGCATCCGGATGACTTGTTCTATTCTTTATTATGTTGACCCAGTAATACGAGTTAAATGGCAAAGGTAAAAGAAGAAAGGAATTTGAAAGGGAAAAAACAAAATATTATTTGTACTTTTTACTTTTTTTTGACCAATTGTTTTTCAATTTGTCCAAATTTTGACTTATCCTGTATATTCAGAAAATCCCGAAATATGTGATGCAAATTAATTACCAGGCAAACAAATAAAATTTGTTTTATACAAACCAAGAAAGTCAAGAAAGGGAAATTTTCCCTCGGCGAAGTTTAGTGTTACCACATTTTCATTATACAAAATATGGAATGTCTAAGAGTAAAATAATCTTTGAGAATGAAATAAAAAAATAAGTTATGAACATTAAATAAAAATAAGAACAAAAATTCTAACAACGCTACCATGGAAAACCTTCCTTTTGTAATATTTTTGTTTATTCATAAGAAATTGTAAAATATGCTTTTTTCTTGAATATACCTGTCTATTTAAAATCAATCCCTTAAATTAATGCCATATATCGTTCTCTTTTTGTTCAATTTGATCAGCCAGTTCGACTCGGATCAGTAGGAATTTATAAATATATATAAAATTATAAAATTCAAAATACACCCAATTCTGTTTTTACCTGGTTTTTTTTAATTTATCATGGTTTACAAAAAATTCAATCTGTTTTTTTCACGCGGTTAAAAAAATTTGTTTGATTCAAATTTAAGATTTTTTTTAAATTATTGCCGTTAACTGTAATTTCCTAGAAGTATGTGTTCCACAAATGTATTTCGGGGAATTCCCTTTTCTTGTTGAAACAAGCAAAAGTAATTATTAGAGTAATTTATATTAGTCTTTTGTCTAGTTTCAAAAAAATTGGAGGTGTTTGTTGAAAGATTTTTGTATTGATAAATTTTATTTTTGCAACGTTAGATAAAATAAAATTTAAACACGATAAGAAAATAAGGTAAGCCGTATTTTTCTATTAGCAGAGTTATTTTTTTTTTTTTTTAATTTTTTTGGCCTTTAGGAAAAAAGTCGGAAACTACAATTGCAAAACAAAAACGGAAACCCATTTCTTTAGAAACGAAAATCGAAATTTTGGATCGACTTCGAAATGGAGAAGGTTCAAACAACGTCTCTAGGTAGAATTTTCGGTTTGAACTAAGCCACAGTAAGAACTATTAAGAGAAATGAAGCTGCAATCTGTAGTTTCTGGAACAAAACTATCTGCTAAAGCTTCATCATTCACTAGAGATTCTATCAAAGAAAAAATGGAAAAAGCACTGGTAATATGGAGAGAGGAAAATAGCCAAAAAAAGATACCAGTAGACGGAAACACCATCAAACAGAAAGCAATAAGAATTTATAAACAGATAAAGGATCAAAAACCTTCTACTTCGGCGCAATCAACTCATATTAAGAGCTTTTCTGCAAGCACAAGTTGGCTAACGGGAAGAGAGGCACCTCATAACATAAAGGTCAAAGGCGAAATTGCTTCTGGAGATGAGAAGGCTGCCAAAGAATTTCCTCTGAAACTTACAAAAATAATTGTCGATGGTGGATACGTTCCAGTCAGGTCTTTAATGCGGACGAAACTGGTCTTTTTTGGAAGAAAATGCCGAACAGAACATATGTGGTTAAATCGCAAAAGAGTGCGTGTGGTTTTAAAGCACAGAAAGATCGAGTTATATTTTTATTTTGTTGAACGCTTCAGGAGACCGAAACCGAGACTGAAACCCCTGCTTGTCAATCGCAGCCTCGAGCAATGAAAGGTGTCGATTTTGAAACATTACCAGTTTATAAGATGGAATAAAAAAAGCATGGGTAACGACTAATATTTTTACAGAATGGTTCAATAAATATTTTGTCCCAGAAACTAGAAGATATATGAATGAAAAAGGCCTGGAATTCAAAGTTCTTCTGATTATAGATAATGCACTTGGCCATCCAGTGTTGAAAATAAGTCTTCTTCCTGCCACCAAATACATCCCTAATCCAACCACTGAACCAAGGAATTATCGCAACATTCAAAACTTCTACTACATAAAGCGAACATTCTAATATATTTTGGAAGCAATGGATAAAGATAAAACCCTTACACTAACTAATGTCTGGAAAAAGTTTTCTATTAAGGATTGCATAACACATGCTGCTTTAGTATCAACTGAATTACATCCATCAACCTTAAACGCATGTTGGAGAGCGATTGTGTTAAAAGTAACAATTTTATGGCTCCAAATACGAACGAGTATCCCTCTATAATCACTTTGGCACACGCAGTTGGTGGAGAGGGTTATGATGACTTGGCTGTTGAAGACATTAATGAGCTGCTAGTCAACAAAGTTCTTACAGAAGACGAAATAATACAGGATGCCCTAGAGAATGTTCAATTTACAGAAAGCAGTGATAGTGATGAACCAGTTCAACTCACTACAAGTTTAATTCAAAGACTTCAACTTGCAAATAAATTAGGAAACCTTTTCATCATAAACGATTCCATTACTGAAAGGGCTACGGTGCTGGGGTGAACGGAAGTTGTTTATGGCCCTTTATAAAAATGATACAAAGAGCTATCAAAAACTGGGTCAAAATAGCTCATAACACCATTGTTACCAGAGATATCGAACCAGTTCGAGAAAGTTCTGTTCTTGTTGAAGATATCAGGGACAAAACCCCATTATTGCAAAGGGCTAATGACACACAAAATATTTCGAATGATAGTGAGTGATAGTTCTGCGCAAACGAACGCGTCTTATATCTGATGATGACAGCGAATAAAGTTATGGTTTATTCATCACCTTCACTGTTTTTCACGTTCTTGGATTTTTGTTAATTTTTATTTTGTTTTATTTTTACTTTAAAAATTAAATTAAATGGATTTTATTTGTGTTTTTATAAATTGCATTGTTTTCAATATTACATACATATCTGTTTTTTTTAATCCTTTTATTTCATTCATTTTTTACAGGTTTTAGGGATATGGAACCAATCACCTATTTTTACATATACACAATGTTTTTTTTATAGTTTTTCTGGAACATTTACAGTGTAAAAACAGAATTGGGTCTATTCAACAATTTTCAATTGTTCAATCAATAGAGATAAGAGAAAAGCCATAAAATTTAAATAGAACTTGGGAATTTTTAATGATTTTTTGAATAAAAATCAAATTTTGCCAGACCTAGCAACAGCAAATACTCATACTATGTATCAAGAGCATATGAATTTTAATAGTTTATAAATAAAGGTTATTTCGAATTAGATTTTGGAAAGGCATCTTTCCCAAGTGCATCTTCGATCATCTCGAAGCTGAGAGTCCAGAGCCTAAGGGTCAAGTTTGAATTCCGGGAAGGTCCGCTGGGTTCGCATACCCAACAGTTGTTCCAATAAAGTCCTGTAGCACCTTCCAATTCGTTAGCAGTCGCTACGAACACACTCGTGCTCGCCGCCTGTTGCTGAAAAATAGAATTTTCCGTTTTCTTGACTATTATAACTATTGGTTTGTTGGGAAAGTAATTTCGTTTTTTTTTTATGAAAATGAAAGACTATAGTGAATAAATATTTTATTGAATTATATATTGTCCATTCTAGTCCAATACCTTTTGCCATCTTTCTGGCAGTAGCATGATTCCACGCTCATAAAAATTTTTGTTCTTTGCTGCCAAAAAACTGATCCAGGTGACTTTTGACCTCCTCATTTGAAGTAAAGGTTTTACGGTCTAAAAAATTTTGTAGAGACCGGAACAACTAATAATCAGGAGGTGCCAGATCTGGAGAATATGGTGTGTGTGGCATCCCATCCAAACTGTAAAAGCTTTTGGCGAGTTAACAAACTTGTATGAGGTCTCGCATTATCTTGGTGGAACACTACACCTTTTCTATTGATCAATCCTGGCCTTTTCTATTTAAGTGAATCATTCAATTTGTGCAGCTGATGACAGTACACTTAAGAATTGATCGTTGTGTTGTCCGATAGAAGCTCAAAAAAAACGATTCCTTTGAAATCCCACCAAACAGATGGCATCACCTTTTTTTTTGATGAATATCGGCCCTCGAAGTGCTTTGAACCGATTCATCTTTTTTACTCTATGATCTCTTGCTTTTAACATTGTTGTAGACAACCAATTTCTCGTCCCCAGTCATGATGCGCTTCAAAAATGGATCATTTTCTTGACGTTTGAGAAGCAATCACAGACGTTAATGCGACGGCACAAATTTATTTTCGTAAGAATATGAGGAACCCACATGTCGAGTTTTGAGATTAAACCTGAGATCAAATGATCATGAACGGTCGAATTCGATAAATTTAATCTCTCAGCGATCTCACGAGTTGTTATTCGCCGGTTTGCATTGTGTGGAATTAATGCCTATATTGTGTCTTCATCAGCTTCAACTGGCCTTCCAGAACATGGTAAATCAAAATTACCAGATAGAAATTTTTCAAACCAGTTTTGGCACTGGCTTTCTGTCAATACATCTTCTCCATACATATCGGATAATTTTTTTCTTGCTTGAACAGCATTTTTACCTTTTCGATAGTAAAAAAGTAAAATATGCCGAAAATGCTGCTTTTCACTTTCCATATTTGAAAGGGTACCAACCAAAAACTACTGCGTAGAATCAATCGAACTTTTTCACAAGCAAGCCTTGCTATATCAGCTGTCAAAATATATAATGATTATGGGGCTTAAGTGAGAAGTTGGCTGTGAAAAAATACAATTAAGCCCTTAAGTTGGGAAAAAACGAAATTACTTTCCAAACAACCCAATACTAGGATATTCTTGTTTAAAAATATATTTACCAAGGATTTGGTGAACGGACGGACGAAAGCGAAGAGGAGACGATAGATCCACCAAGAGCGACTTAATCTTGTGGAAACCATATTTCCAGGATGTAAGGAATGAACGCAGATTCCGCGAGGATGCCATCGTCTCGCCAATTCAGTCGAAAATAGGACATTGCACAATTTGCTAAAAAAAATAAAAGTAAAATTATCGAAAATTATATATATATATATATATATTAATATTTAATGAAACCCCCTAGATATTAGCTAAACTATTAATAGATATTAATAATATTATAAATTCAAAACGCCAAATTTTTTTCAACCTATTTGTGTCAAGAAGAAACATAGAAAATCACAGAACTCGTAAGAAAATTAAAATAGGCACACTTAAATGAAGAAGGAGCAAATTCCCTTCGTAGAGAGAAATTACATTTTCGGTTTAACTGTGATTTGTATTATATACAGCGATTCAGCTACCTGTATTTTTCCGATACAAATCACAAAGAGTTTATTTATTAATGATCCAACTGGAAAAGCTTTAAATCCAAAATCATCCATCTAATGTTTTGAAGAATTATTCTGTTGTATTTTGTAAGTGCGAATTCCCCTTCAAATATATCGTTTGAAATAGCGGTAGAACGCCCTTTTTCATGTTAAGGTTCAAAATTTTAATTCACTTTATTTACTCTTATATAAAAAATGGCGTGTGAACCAAAATATCTCAAAAAAAAAAAAAAAAAAAAAAAAAAAAAAAATGAGAATCAAATTTGATATTTAAGCTTATACATCGCATACGATGAATAAAATCAGCCAACAGGTGCTATTACTTTAACTAATGTACTTTTTTTCGATTTTCTCCAAATTCGTCCTGATGATTTTTGATTAAAATTCATTTATCAATTATTTTTTTGATGATCTTTGAAATATACTAATATTTATCCGCCCCAAAATTGGAACTCACTTTACTCTTGTACGATTTTAAGTTATTTTGTGATTTTTCCTTTAAACCGCTCTAACGATTTTCATTAAATTTTTTGAACTTATAATAAATTAGAAAAACTAAGATTTATTAACCATCTATTTAATATATAAATAAACAGTGTAATCGGTCGAGTCATTTTTTTTATTACATTTTTAGTTTGAAAATTTAATTAATTCAAATTGTAAAAAAAAAAAAAAAAAATATATATAAAGGTTCTTGCTCTTTATTTTGATCCAAAAAGGATGAGTTTTCCACTAAATAAATAGTTGCAGTCTGGAAAAATTAACGCCCACTAATCTTTTTTTCTAATAATTATATCAATATATTTTCTCTTTCAATGACTCCTTCATTGGCTTCCATTATTTCTAATTAATTTTCTATTAACGCTTATTTATTCAACATTTTAGGCACATTTAAAAATCTTGGGTTCATTTTATGTTAAATTTTAATTTATTTCTATGACTACACTCTAATTGTCGTGGGGATTAATTGTTCTAGTGTAAATAAAATTTTACAAAAAAACATATTTAAGAAATCAGGTTGAATTAACAAAATTAATAAATAATGGTTTTATACCTATTGTTATAGGCCATCATTGCCCAATATTGGCCGTAATTCCGAGGCGAAAGAAGGGAAGGAGTCCAAGACTCAGGATTATTTGGCAAATTGGCGAATCGATGTGACTCAGAGGAAACGATGACTATTCGTGTGGCAATTCCAAAAAGGGGTTCCAAAAGAAGAGTAAGGTACATGTGAGAGAGATGATTCACTTGGAATGTTAATTCATAGCCGTCTTCAGTTAAAGTGTGACTCTGGCCGAAAACTCCAGCGTTCAAGATGAGCATATCAATGCGTCTAAAAAAAATATAAACAAATTTCCTTTTTTATTTATAAATAAAAAAGTGTAGCTTTTAAGACCAATTCGGGAGTAGTAAATACATGAAACTTTTTCATGTAATAAATTTCTAATTGAACATATTAATATAGCCTAATAGAGATTTTGGCCTAGTTTAAAATAAAAAACCGGACACTCAATAAAGATAAAAGATAAATTTAAAAAAAATAAATTTTAAAGAAAAGAAACACATCCAAAATATATTTACGATATATACGAAAGAGATAATTTACAATGATAACTCTTTTTAAGTCAAAGAATAAATAATATATTCTCCTTTGATATTTTTTTTTATTTTCGAAATAATAATAAATATTTAAAATATATAAATAAATTTACGACCTGCTTAGAGGCACAAGTTCTCTCAGTGGCTGGTCCAATCAAATAAAAATACAAATGTATAAATTATTCATATCTAACACAAAACAACAAACAATTAACAAAAAAAAATTAATATAAAGTGTTTACGTTGTAAATTAACTCTTTCATTATTAAATATATTTTGGTTTGTTTTAAAATTTATTTTTACTCATTTTATTATGTTAGAATTACCGCTTTTTTTTGCAGTTGAGTGTTTAAGGACATAAACAATTGACAGACATATAAACAAGAAAAAAACAAGTCGTTTTAATTTTTTTAAAATTAAATCAAAATATAAGGGCCTAAAAAGATTGATTGACAGATAAAAACAGATAAACGAGATATTATTTTTTTTAAAATTAACTCTGGCTTATGGGTAGAAACTTTTTATTCAAAACATTTCTAAAAGAATCAATTTGTTTGTGCCCTTATATAAAATATGTTTTGTTAAAACGAGACCTAAATCTTTGAGTAATATATTAATTAAATAAAGTTTTTTAATATATATATAAGAGCATAAACAGACATGAATACATAAAAAAACGAGACGTTATTATTTTTTTAAATTTGAATTTTTCATTTAAGATTTCACATCTCCTTTAAATTCAAATCAAAAAAATATTGGTTAGATGGGCTCCACCAATTTATATTTGGCCTGTACTTAATTTCTCTCTCTACCTAAGTTCACTTCTACAACGTTTCCCAAAAAGTTGAACATTTTTTAACGATGCTAGATCCAATTGCCATACTGAAACTTTCGCTTGAGGTCTCTCTTTGGTTATCTTCTCAGCAGCCTCTTGTCCGAGTTTTTCATTTCGGCAAGCCAGAATCACTTGACAATCATGGAGGGCTAAAGATCGTGCCGTTTCGAATCCTAAAAAAATATAAAAAAACATAATATTAGCACTCACAATAGCGAAGATGTAAAAGTTCGATAAATGGTTTTAAAGGCTTGCATATGTTGATTAAATCTGGTCCCTAAATAGAGCTAAGTCGCGAAAGGATTAGAACCATCTCAGAAAATAACACTGTCTCTCCTCGATTGTGTTCTTTTATATCCCATTAAATAAACTAATATTTAAATTAAATAAATAACTATTTTTATTAAACTTTCCATTTCCCGGTTTAACCCCAATACCGCACAATTGCAGCCAACAACAATAACATAACAGCAACTACACACTTCCTAACAGAACCTATCATTATAACATTTAAAAAAGTTTATTATGGATTTATCTGCCATTTTCATTGTATGATTATTATAGAGAATATCAAAGACATAAAAAGGACTTGAGCCGAAATAAGACTATCAATTCGATAATTAATTATCCGATAAAAGATTTTGGGTTTTGACAACATCTGAAAATGCACTGAGGATGGTGCATCCCAGGGAAATATCGACAAATGGAGAATAATTGCAAAGCAATCTCATTTTGCTCAAGTCCTTGATAAATTAATATATTAATCCAAATGGGCTGGCAAATCGAATGGATACCTAGTAGCTAAGTGCTCTCAAGTGAAAGAACTATTACTAATAGGACGGTAATAAAATAAATTTGAAATTACATCTTTTAGTTATTGCTTCTTAATATAGGAAGACAAGCATTACAAGTAACAAGTATTTATTACCAATTCCGACATTTGCGCCCGTAATAAGAGCCAATCGTCCGCTCAAATCCTTCCCGTGTAAAACTTGAAGTGCGGTCGATGAAGCATCGAAACGTTGTCGAAAATCCGTCGGGTGATCTTTTTCCTCAATTGCAAAAGCGAGACGAGGATCGCTATATGTTGTCCTTTGGCTAGAATGATCCACGTAAAATATTTTGCCGTCTTCAGAGACGCGCCGCTCCCAACCAAGAGGCAGATCTAAAAAAATGATCATCATTTCTTTTTTATATAAAAAAAAAACTCCCCATATTTTGGTTTTTAACCAAACAAGCGAGACATTTCATTTTCGTATGGAGGAAAAGGAAAGCGGGGCATCCCCTCTCCATTCCCCATAAAGGAAACAATGATCAAGACACTTACCCTTACCCTTTCGAATAAGCTCCACCCTCAAGTACCACTCTTACTCGGACGGACTATAATCTGATAGAATGGGCTTTGACCCTTCATCTGGATCTGAGATCATCATCAATCATTAAATCTGTCATCTGATTCATTCATTTGAACGGGTATATAGAGTTTAAAGTTTATTTCCAAAAAAAAAAAAAAAGAAAATATGTGCCTTGGTATCTAATATATCCGGCCAGTCCGAATGAATTATCAATGCTAGTCTTTATTTTTTTACTATAGAATCTCTATATTTAAGAAATGTATTTAATTTTAAAATTTTGTATATATAATTCGGATTTTAGGTTTTTATTTTAAATTTAAATGAAAAAATAGGTAGATAAAAAGTTAATATATTATTTTGATTATTAACTCTTATTTATTAGTTATTAAGAGGTTATTGATAACGTAAGAATTCTTTTATAAAAGATATCGCAAACAAGCCCGATAAAAAATATTTTATCATATATAAATCTTATTTTTTTCGTTTTTCAAAATTGATCATGATAAGTATAAAATTGTCTATTTAACTAGCAACAAAAAGCTTACAATCGTCTAAAATTTTGATAGTTTCACCCTAAAAAAGTTTTCGAAGGAGTGGGGGGCCTTTTAATAACTAAATAATTCAGGGAGGGCTCACGCTACATCCAAATCTGACTAGTTTATTAAAAGTGTAAATTTATTTATATTAGATTTTTAAAACAGAAGAAATAAGAAAAAAAAATATTTTATTCCAAATTTTTGACCCGAAGACAATAATTAAAAATATTTAATTAGCAATTAAATCTTGTCCCTCCCCGCTCCGTGGCCGAGAGGTTAAAGATATTGACATTGTCAATATTGATAACCTTTAAAAGCCAGGGGGTGTGGGTTCAACAGTCAGATTAAAATCTATTTAAATCCAATTGGATACCATTTGATTTAAATAAATATGTCTGAATAATTAATATCCTAAAAACAATTATATATCGTTTAATGTCTATATAGCCTCAAATGCCGAAAAGACAAAAAAATGTTTATTATCAAACACAGGATCTATATTTTGATTCCATGGGAACGAGTTTTCCTATCTTTTCTATGGAATTCTTAAATCTTCAAATTCAACGCCATACACTATTTTGAGGTAGAAAATGATTAATATATCTTAAAGCTTTTCTAATTTATTATATGCACAGAAAATTTAATTAAAATCTTTAGAGCAATTTGAGAAAATACAAAACACTACCATTACATCAGTAAAGTAATAGCATTCTTTGGTCGATTTTATTCATGTTACATGCGACATGGGTAACTAACCTAAATATTAAATTTGAGCTTTTTTTTAGATATTTTTTATTTAAGCTAGATACCCTCGTCTCATGCACTTCGAAGCTTGTACGAGTATATCTCTCGAAATCTCGTCATCGATTTTTTTGCGATCGCAATACTTTGATATACGAGATTTATATCATACCTCCTGATACAATCTTTTTCTTTCCTGTCCTTGGATGTGTCCATTGCGTGCCTTTTGTTCCGTGACTGTCAAACAAAAAAATAAATCATTATTGTTACATTTAATTCTAAATAGTTTATATTTCGCGATTGAAATATGTGGCAATTCTTCCTGTTTCCTTCTTTTATGTTAATTTTTTACAAAATTCATTTCCACATTTTTCAAATAAAAACCTACAATTTCAGTTCGGTTCGGTTTGGCCCACTTGTGTTTGAAAATATTAACTCGATACAACCTAAGTCACCCGGTACCTAAAAATATTATAATTATGAAAAAATTAATTAAAACTATAATTTTCTCCGGTTCGTGCTAGTTCTATTAGTCATAAAATAAAAAGCACCAAACCGAACTGGCCAAGTAAAACAAAATTGTGAAGTGGAATAAAGTAGAGTTAAAATTTTGTTTGCATTATATCCTAATGGAGCAGAGGCAATATTTTTGTCTTATAAATCAAGGAGAGTGATGTTATTTAATCCGTTTAGATCTTTAAAGAAAGGTATTATCGACTAAATCCCCAAATAGAAATCTATCTTTCCCGGGTCGAGAGATCTGTTTCTGTTCAAACTACTATATTAAAAATATACTTTAATCAAATAGAAACCATTTTATAATATAATAAATATAGGTGAATATCGTATAATTATATATATTATTTTAAGTCTTTAAGACATAAAATGCCGAGAGATATGGAAATTTAGAACTTTAGTTTCATAATTTCATAATAATTTTTGTATTAAGAATTATATCTGGCTGTGTTTAACATGAATACCTTTGAAGCCTCAGACCTTAATAATTTTTAAATAAATATATTAGAATTTTTTTTTTTTCATTTATTTTTCCGCTTGTTGGTTTAGCCATTCAGCCCTGCACTACATTTATATAATATTTTACATATTACAATATATATAAATTTACAATTTATACAATACAAAAATATATTAGAATTAATTCTTACTTGACATAATAAACGCTCCCATCAATTGTCGCTCGTTCCTCCCATCCCGGGGGTAATTCGTCCTCACTATCCGAATCGGGAAGTATTGCAGCCATTTCAAAAATTGATTAAATTTATAATAAAATGGGCATTTTCTAATTAAATCTTTTTATTAAGATTATCAGTCATTAAATGAAGTATAATGAATATGCTTTTATATATCGATACTAGCGCTTGTAGAGGTCAAACCTGGAAACTACCAATATACTGTTAGTTACAAAAATTGTCAAAAGAGTGCGGAGAGTTTGCTAATTGAATATTGAATTCTGACTTCAAAAAAAGTATGAATAATTTGAAAAACTTTTTATTATCAACAACGCTGACTAGTACAACATGAGGGTAATTAATTAATGTTTTAAATAGAAAATAATTTTTTATTAGGTTCACAGATAAGGATAAATTGTTCATGCATTTATGACTCCAATTTCCTAAATCTTCCCTGGTTAGGGTTGAGATTAATTAAGTTCAAAGATAAATATCAATGTATTTTTCTTTATTTTTAGAATTTTTATTGGCCAAATACAATTAAATTTTTAAAAAAATATTTACTCATTTATTTTTCAATTAATATTAATTTTACAAAATAAAAATTTAAAATTTGTAGTTATTATAATTAATTTTATTTATTGGTCAATAAAAATTCTGCAAATAAAGAAAAATACATTGATATTTATCTTTGAACTGAAATAATCTCAATCCTAACCAACTAACCAGGCAACTGGAGTCAAAATTACTTGAATTTTAAATAGGAAGAGGAAGCAGTCCAGGATAATTAGGCCTGGGATATCAAGGAAAAATGAAATGGTCAAATTTTTTAAGATCCCTTCAATAGATGTTTCATATCAAAGAATCGCGCCTGATTTTGGATGCAGAAAACAAAGTTATCTCTCCTAATAGCCTAATTAATTTCTCGAGTATTTTTTTTAAATTAGATAAAATTACTGTAGCCGGGGATCGACCTTGGGTCTCTAAGTTTTCGCCCATTATATACCCATGGCTGCCACCTAGGACTATGTGTGTTAGTGATATAATGGTTGCAAACTGAGAGAGGTGGGTTTGATCCCCGGCTGTAGCACATCTATCTCGAGTATTTGAGTTATTAAATCTTAATTGTTAATATGTTTTTAAACATTATTTCATATATATATATACCTATATACACTTTTGCATGCTTTTGAACCTTTTCTCACTCCGGTTGAGGCACTTCCAAAACGTGCATTTTGAACCCATCAATCGCTTTTCAGGTGTCAAAAAACATTGCCCTCGTAATTTATTCTTGATATGCGGGAATAAAAAGAAGTCATTGGGTGCCAAATCAGGACTAAATGGCGGATGACCCATCAAATCGACGTTGTGAGTGCTCATTTGTTTGATCCGATTTGTGAGAGCTTGCATTATCGTAGTGGAGAATGATCCGTCTTTGGCGGTTGGTTTTCCTTATTTCTCCGAAAACTTCTGGCAAACAAATGGTTGTGTACCATTCAGAATTGACCGTTCTATGTTTCTCTAAAGGAACGGTTGCCACATGTCCAGTTTTTCTGAAAAAACAGGCGACCATTTGCTTTGAAGTGCTTCGTGCACGAGTAACTTTTGTTGGATTTAGCTCATCTTGAAAGACCCATACAGTTGACTGCTGTTTACGCGGGTTCATACGTGTAGATCCATGATTCGTCATCTGTCACGATGTGAAAGACGAGTTG
The DNA here is from genome assembly GCA_010014785.2 of Anisolabis maritima. Taxonomy (NCBI): domain Eukaryota; kingdom Metazoa; phylum Arthropoda; class Insecta; order Dermaptera; family Anisolabididae; genus Anisolabis; species Anisolabis maritima. The sequence continues at coordinate 239 of JAAAKE020133959.1, read as the reverse complement.
GAAGCACTGGGATCGTATTTTTTGAGAATTTCTTTCGACCATTTTGGTTAAATTATGTGGGATCCAATGCTAACAAATCTTTTTGACAGCCATTGTTCATACAATATTGAATGTATGCTGAGGCCTAAGGCCTAAGGATACCTCATCTTGTAGATGCAGTACCAGTTCACGCACAGCATCAATGTTTTCCGGAACAACAACCGATTTTGGACGACCTTCACGAAATTCGTCCTTAACCG
>JAAAKE020133948.1:0-14090 GCA_010014785.2 Anisolabis maritima | reverse complement strand
GTGCAAGTCAAGATTATATGTATATATATATATACATGTACATATATATACATATATATACATATATATTTATAAGACATATTTTTGAATATATTTCAACCTTGGAAATCAAAAGAAGACCAACAATAAAATAAAATTAACTACCGGTTTGAATTTAAGACAAAATTAGGCGTTGTATAGTATTGCATAAGAGCGAATGACGTACTGTCAACAACATACAAAAAAATGCCGGGGCAATTTTTTTTAAATGATTAAAAAAATAACTTACCTTTAATTAATCATTAAGAATGATGTTGATTGATGATGATGAAGATTGAAATAATAAAATAAAATAACAATAGAAATAAAATTTTAAAAAGTATTTATATATTAAACACTTGTTTTGATAATGTCACTGTCTTAATAAAAGATGATAGCACAATTCATGAAGCACGTCCTGAGGTCGGGACATATTGGCTCGCTCGGTTTGAGCAGGTGACCGAATGGCGATCATGGCCGTTGGTTAGAGAACGCTAGTCCAGGTCGCGCCAGGCCAGACAACATGGACTCGCCTGGAGGGGAGGTACCTACACCCAAACAAAATTGGGCATCAAATAATAAATCCCAAAAGTTTAAAAATCCATTCCCAAACGTTTCTTTAACATCAATAACCCTTAAAACTGATATATTTTTAAATGAATACAATTTATTTGCTGAAATATTTATAAAACACAATATTATCAGAACGCCCCTCCGCCACAATGGACTCGTCCAAATGAGTTTTCCCACTTCAAAACACAACAATTATCAATTGAAATACTTAATTAATAAAAATATACAAAATCCACTTAAAATCTTTTAAGAAAAATTTATAAAAAATTACAATTTTATTTTTAATACTATGAAAATATATACTATATGTCAAAAAAATTTAATTATAGAGACGTCAAAATTAAATGTCAACACTAGAGTTGGGCATAGTCGTTCCTTTTCAAGAACAATCCCACCAAGTCCCGTTCCTTAAGAAGGTACTCTTTGACTAGTTCATCATTTTGATGGCTTTTTTATTTGGGACATGAATTTTTTTTTATAAATTTTTAACTTAAACTTTTTTATAAGCATCTTCTTAGGAGTTTATTGTTTTTATTAAAAAATTCTTTAGAAAGATAGTGTCAACTTATGTTTTTTCGCACAAAGCAAGTTTTCGACAAATGAAAATTTTATTGAACAATAATTTTATTTATTTAAAGAAAAATAATCTCGGGGTAAAAAATTTGGAAAGAGTATCTTAGAACAATTTTTTTCAGAACGAGTTAGTTCTTCGCTCCTTTCAAAAACTTGTTCTTTTGAACTAGTCCCAACGACACATCTCTGGTCAATACAAACAAATGTCAATTTTCAAAATCAAAAAAAAAAAAAAATTTACCATATATTATGTATAGATTCTCGTCGCAATTAAAATCTTTCTCGTTTAAAAATTATATTTCATATGACGTCAGAATGATTAGTTTTTTTTTACTAAATTGACAGGTTTACCACACAATCAGCACACAATAAAATTAAGGTCGAGGGTGGGGAAGAATTTATAAGTTCATATATAAAATTGAGGGTGAATTTAACTAAAATTTGGGCACTAGTACTTATCTGCATACTTTACGTAATCCCGCCAATTAGAATGACGTTAATTATATCTGGTAGGAAAATTGGTTGGAAATTTTTAAAAAGAGATTTTTGCCCCATGCTGACGATTACTTTTTAGTTGTAAATTATAAAGCCTGCTCGCTTCTCTGTTGGTAGCAGAATGTGATAAGATTTGTCCAATAAAAGCCCGCTACGTATACACTTGGCTTTAAATTTTATTTTAAAGTGTTTTTTTTATTCTAGAGTGGATATAGATTAAGAATAATATAATGCTTAATTCGCCTTGCCAACAACTCTTCTCCAAAATGGTATTTATTCATATCTATCATTTTTTTTTCTTGAATTTCAATTTCCATTTTTTTTTTTTAGATTTTTTCCGTCTTCCTTATGAGTATGCTCATCATAACGGTCACTCCTAAAATTGATATTAATAATTTAAAATGTTTAGGTAAATAAAAAAAATTTTGATAATCTTTTTCATCTATCTAAAAATCTAAAAATATTTTTTATTTAATTTAATTTTTATTTGTAAATTTCTAATCAAATCTATAAATTCATGTGTCTATAAATTAACTGAGTTTGTTGGAGAGGCACTCTGGGTTCTAATAATAATAATTTATTTTAATAAATTAATTTCAAATGCACCTAAATTTTTACAAGATACCATTTTTTTCGGTTGCTTATCCTGTAATCTTCCTCAGATGAACTTTAAAAGCGAATGTCAAAAAAATGATATTATTGTTTGAGGTTCACTAAAAGAAAGTCTAGAATAGGAAGCCGAAAGAGTTTATATTCTCTTGTCTTGTCGAGCTTGACCAGCCCCGAGGCTAAATCGTCTCCTGTCCCACCTCTCGATGTCGCTAGTTATTTCAAAGAAAGAATGATAAGTGCATTTATTTCTTGAAATGTCCCAACACTTTGGTTTCAAATAAAACTATCTTCATACTTCTAAGTATTGTTTTCTTTGAAAGTGAAACGTCAGCACACTAAAATCATTCAAAAAAACGATGTGAATATATAGCTGGAGTAGAGTTGAAGGGGAAGAAACAATAATAGCTCCTATTCATTATCCTTCATCTTCATTTCAAGTAGAAAGAAAAAATATACTCAGGTCAAAATATAAAAATATTTTATTAAAACAACGTTGCGTGCATACGAACATCTTCAGGTTTTAATAAGTCAAAAATATTTCCCTTCCCGCAGAGATAAGCAGCAAGAAGTATAGTTTTCTGACAAGATTTTGGACCTAACTAAAAATTTTTATATCTCTGCCTTTGACATTCTTTCCCTTTCATTAAAGAATATATTCTAGAATAGAATATAAGAACCTTTTGCTATAAGATTTTTATAAGATAAGGACTTTCAGCCAGAATTTTTAAAGATTTAGAAAAGAATATTCATTTTGTGATGTTTCGCGTTGAAATTTTATTAATTTTTTTTCACTTTATGAGAATAATTTTCAAGGATGAAGATGGCTCTTAATTGTGTGAGAATTTTTTTTGTAGATAAAAAATACTTTTTTTCCTAATCAAAGTTACAAAATTATATATTCTTTTGACTAAAAGAGCTTTTTTCTGTATGGACTTCAATGTTGGACAAAACCAAATATGGGACGATTTTAAAAATAAACAAATCCTCGAATAAAAAGGATTTTTTATTTGCACAAAGTATTTTTTCTAATTAAAATTTGAGTAATCATTTGCCTACACTATTTACTCTTTGCTTTCAAAGTTACCATTATAACTTGTAGAAACATTTAATTTTTTCTAGAAATGAGAGCAATTTTTCAATAAAAATCGCACCTACATTTATGATGAGTTTTGACCGGAATTATGACAAAAATTTTCATTAAACTTAATTCACCATCTCATATATGTAATAAAATTTTATTTTTTAAATTTTAAAAAAAGATCTTTACCCGAGCCTTTAAAACTTAGCTGAAACTCTTTATCTGCATTTATTTTATTTTATGATTTTAATATAATTAATTATAGTTTGTAGGGCCATGATCGATGAAGTAGATAAATTAATTCAAAAAGTAGATCCTAAACGAACAGTTGAAGTTGGAGGATATCGTCTTGATTCAGATGGAAATCAAAAACAGAAAACGGTATTTAATTTTTTTAAATTAATTGTTATTGACTATATAGATGATGAACTCATAAATAACTTTTTTATTCAGACGACCCTGGACGAATTCAAAAATCCAAAAATGCTTTCGAATAACTTCAAAATTTTTTCAATCAAAACAATCATCTCACACTTTCTAAACAAAATTTTTTTAATCCAGAAATTTAACTTTTTTTATTACAGTGATTCCCGCCAAATGTGATCACATTGAATTTTTGATAACATTAACACGAGGATAATAATCAGAAAAGATTTGCTTTGTGGATTAATAGATTATTTTTTTAACTCTTATACACTGTCAAATGATGATTCTACGATTCTTACAAATGAATTGATTTACTATTTAGCAAAAAATAAGAACATTTGCGTACTTTCCGGCAAATTTTACCTATTTCTTTAAAAAATACGGCTGCTCAGGCAGGTACGAGTATGTACGTTCGTAATTAGGTAAATAAAGCCTTCCGATCCTGTGAATGGCCTGTTACCAAAATTCACAGAACAGGTAAAATTTGCAAGAGGATTCGGAAAGCTCTTAAAATAAATTTTTTTTTTTTTATTAGGAAAAAAATGATCCCAATAACCGATATCGTGATTACAACAAACAGGAAATTTTATATAGGCCTATGCCTACAAATGAATGTAACCAGACTAATTTAAAGTGATTATATTAGGCGAGTGATAACATTAAGCGGGGTCCACAGTATTTTGTTAATGTCATTTTGACCTTACACTTGGTCTTCTCAAACAAGGCTAAATTCACTGTCAGCTTGAAACAAAATTTTGTGAAAAAAATATTAAATTTGAGTTGGCTAATGTTCTTTCTCATCCAAGAAGATAATCATTCTACTTTTTCTTCTTTAATATCAATAGGTGCCTTATGCTACTTCGGAAGTATTTCTAACTGAAACACTTGAACAAGTTTGCAACAAAATGGATGATTACGTGCGAGCAACATATAAAACATCAGGAGAATTAACGTTATTAAAACTCGTAACAGATAATGGTCAAATGAATCCAGAGATGTCAAATGTTGATCTAATTCAAGACTCCGATCTAAATAAAAGTCTGAAATTTTATGTAAGTATTAATTAGTATTCTAATTTTAGAATTCAACTCTATTATTAAATACACTTTTTTCTGTTTGACTATTTTATTATATTTGTATAAAATAGAATGTATGAGCATCATCAGATAACAAAATTAAATGAATTTCAAACAATGCTAGACAAATTTTGTTTTAATTTTGTTACATAAAGACGGCCCTATAATAATTGATCAGAACATTGTATTTTTTTACAAATTAACACACTTAAAACAAAAAAATGGGTATTTAATAAATGTTTTCAAAGAATCAATTATGTAAGTTGAAAGGAATTTTCTTTTTAGTGTGAAGAAATAACAGGTGAACATGAAGAGGATATAATTCATTTATATGGATCCAATGAAGAACATGTTGATATTAAACTCTGTTCAACTATAACACAGTATTGCCCTGAATCCTCGATAGATGATCAATTTGATGATTATAATTTCGAGGATAGAGACGAGTTATAATTTTTTTTAATATACGCATTTTTGTATTTAAAAAAAGATATATTTTTTATTTATTTTCAAAATAAAATATCATTTATTAAAGATTTTTCATTTTTTTTTAATTACAATTTTTTGTTTTGAATACATTTTCTTTCTCTGAAAAGAATTTTAACATTTACATTTATATTAAAAATTTATTTATATTTCATTTTTAGCAAAATGTTTTTGAGTATCAACTCATATGGCCTTTTTTTTACCTTTTCTTTTAAAAAATTTTGTCAATTAAAAAAAATTCAAATTTATTGAAAAAACAATAATCCATGGATCATGTTGAAAACATTTTGCTAAATATTATATATATATATCATCATATATACAATTAAATCTTCCCAAATGACATCCTTGGGTTCTTTTTTGGTCTTTTCTTTGAACCTTTTTTTTGTTTTTAATGAAAAAAATTTTTGTCAATACATAATGGCTCATCTTTGGTTACCTAGGAAAATAGTTAAAAATATTTTCTTATTTTCTTTTTGTAAAAAAGGTTTTTTAAAACTTGATAAAGAACCCTTAAAACAGCAAAATGTTCCAAAATGAGTGATAGGACAACCCTAAATGATCATTTAAAACATATGAAAATGTGCAAATTATATAAAATTTTGATCCAAAAGCAATAATTTGCTTCATCATAAGAAATTTTTATACGACCTATATAAGCATACTTAACGAATCTGATATTAATTCTTTGAAACATCGCCAATCTATTCTAAAAGAAAAGTATGACATTGATTAATATGATATTATGATTGAAAATATGTTGTTTATTTGACAAAAAAATAATCACACCATTAAAAAATTTTTTCCTTGTCTAGGAACTATTTTTAATTATGACAATAATAAAAATGTGTTTTTTAGAAATTTTTTTATAATTATATAAATTAAGGATTTCCAGAATTCTAATGAAAATGAAGAAAAAAGAATGTAGTGTAGCAAAAAGGGAAAGTCACTATAAATTTTTGATTATTCAAATTTAGGCTTTATTAAGAAAAGATCATCATTCAACTCGATGAAAATGAAAAGCCTAGGTATTAATACTATTCTATTATTACAACTCTATTTTTTGGTTCCATGTCTAGGCATATATTAATAATTTCATATTCTCGTAGTAGATCGATGATGGCCTTATCTAATTAAAGTAACAAATTTGAGTATTACATATTGCCTTCTCATTTTCATTCTAGTTTTAATTTTTAATTTTAAATTAAATTTTTAAGGATTGTAGATAATTTCTCCTAAGATTTATATGATCAACCCCACCAAACCAAAAATTTAAATGAACCCATAGAATATCACTTAGAAAGAATCTAAAGTATATGTTTGGAAATTATCAAATCTTACACATTAAATAGGACGACTGTTTGGAAAATGGGGATTGATTAAGTATTATGATTAATGGTGGGAACAAAAAAGACATTTTTTGATTTAATTTTCATATAAAAGATTTAGGTATAAAAATTGTCCATGGAGAAGAATTGAATTTAATACTGGAGTTAATGAATCTATCTAAATGTCAAAATCAATGATTCAAAAATTTAATAGAAAATGGCTTTATTTAGACGAAGATTGAAAACTTTCTATTATATCTGTAAAACATCTCGACAATAATTCCACTCTTGATTATTAGTGAACATCTCTTAAATTAGTCCTTTGGTTTTTTTTTAATATAATAAAAAACCATTTTCTATTATTTAAGAACATTTAAAAAATACTTTATATTTCTGAAAGATACGATTCAATTCCTTTTAGAATATTTTTAATGTAAAATATTAATTAAAAAATCAATTTTTTTTTAATGAAAACAAATTTCTATTTTTACTACAACTTAAGAAAATAAATATTTTATTTTCACTTTAATGAGAAATTTAAGTAAAAAAAAAAGTTTAATGTTGAAAATAAAATGCAAATCAGTCACACGTACAGATGTTTTTAAAGAATAAGTTAATCTGTTAGTGTATGAATTAAGTGTTTAAAAAGCGCATCATATAAGTTAGTTTTAAGTTTGAAAAAATAAATAAAGAAATATTTTAAACAAAATGGTGAATAGACAATAATTTAAAGGATGCTATCTTGATAATTAAGTAATTTATAAATAAAAGAACTTAAAAAGTAAAACTAAAATAAAAAAATGAGAATATATAAATATATATATGTGAATCTTTAAAATTTCTAATTTCATGAAATTATAACTTAAGCAAAGTATTTTCCAAAAGAATTAAAATAAAAATGATACTTCTCAAGTAATTTACAGATTTAGAAAAAATCTTTGCCAAAGTAGCCTTAAAAATATATTTAGAAGAAAGAATAATTATAATATACATATATATATATATATATATATATATATTTTAGGAAAGATTCTTTAATGTTTAGTATTCTTTATTAAAAATAATATATTCAGATCAATAATTGGATCTAAAAAGAAAATTATTCATATTTTAAAAATAAACTCCTTTTCTGTCTTTAAAAAATTTTATTTTTTGATTTTATGAAATTAGTAATTTCATGGATTCGGCTTAAGACGGATTCATAGCTTATGTTTTAATAGATAATTTTCATGTGTAATATCTAAAGGATTGTTTAGATCTCAATAGATACATTGGCACCAATAAAAGATATGCAGAATCCCTTTCTGACACGTATGCTTTCTGACAGTGTATCTATTGATATCTAAACAATGTTTTATGCGTTGAAATTATCTATTAAAACATTATCTGTGAGTCCAGCGATAGTATATATAAAAATATACATACAAAAATAATAAAATGTATGAAAGCAACAATGAATGACTGTCAAATATGATGTGAATATGTATGAGATTATGTGGAGAAGAAAAGAGAATTTTAGGATTTGCCTGGTGTGGTAGTTTTTCTTTCCTTTATCACTCTGAAGAAAAGACATTTTTAAGTTGATGTTCGTACGCGGCAATTAGCAGCATAATACCATAACCAGCAAGCAATCCCAGACATTGAAGAGCGCATTGAAGTACTGAGCTGCCCTCCTCTCCATGACTACTAGTTAACTCAGGAATCTGTTAGCAAAAATCACACCTGAATAAAGTAATTATAATATTATTTATATATGATATGATGGGCTTGTTCTAACTGTTTTAAACAATAAAATGCATAGGCTTTAAGTACTGCGCATATGGAGTTCATAAAGCATGCGCAGTATATTTTTTGACATTAATACTCTGTGCATGTGTCTTTCGGTTTCAAACTGTTGAAAATTGCTTTTTGGAATGAACTGATACATATAAAGAGAATAAATTCATAAAGATAAATTTTGAGTAAAATGAAAAAATACTGATAGTGAGTCATTAGAGAAATGATTAGAATTTTTTAAATTATAACCTACCATATCGACAAGTGCGATATAAAGGAACATTCCAGCGGCTAAAGCAAACATCCACTGCGATGCGGTGTGATTTTCACCAACAAAGATGCCAAGTATCATGCCAAACAAACAAAGCACTGATGATAGCATGTTGTAGAAAACTGCTTGACGTCCAGACATGCCAGCCTTAAGAAGTACTGCAAAATCTCCAACTTCGTGGGGTAATTCGTGGCAGAATACCGCGACAGCTGTACTAAAACCTCCTGGGAGACTGGAGGCAAAAGCGGCGCCGATTGCCATTCCGTCAGTGAAGTTGTGTAATCCATCACCCATTATAACCATCCAAGCAACAGAGGATAAATTATCCGGAGGGGAATGAACGTGTCCATGCGAATGTGAATGCCCATGATGCTGATTTTCGTGTTCTCGTAGAATCACCTAAAAAATATTCATACAATTTTTATTTTTTGAAATATATAGAACTAAAAAGAAATGTAATAGCCAAAACATGAAAACAAATCATTAAAAATATTGCAGTAAATTAGTACTTCCGATTGAGGAGACCAGTGGTAAAGAGGGTAAGCTTTGAATTATGGAATTGAAGTTGCAACACAACTCGGTTTCGAGTCCCACTTGCCGCAAAAAAATTATTCAATATAATCAAAATTTCTTCTTGGGATAGAAAAGTGAGATATAATCAATAACAGGCACAAAGAGCTAATTCATGAGAGCCTAAGTGCCTCTGGAACGAGAAAACCTTCCTTAAAATCCAATCCAGTACCTCTGATTGGTTTTTCGTATTTGAGAAATTTCACACGCAGACATTCGATACAGACAGAGGAATGATTTTTTGATGACTTAAAAAATATTTATTATTTTTATTATTAATTTTTTATTGCTACCTCAAAACACTCCTTATGCTATCTATATCTTCCTTATAAAGTTACTTTGAGAAAATAAAAAAAAAAGTAAAAAGAAAAATAGTTGCAAAAATATGAATCAATCAAAAAAAATTCGGGAAAAAAAAAATTATTTGAATGACCCTTTACTTTTTTATTTTAATTTTCATGTGTCCTACAAAAAATTTTCCATCACTAAGTGTTTGGCAATATTCACAAGTTTAGGAATCACTGGCTTAGTATCTAAAATAAAAATGAGATTTATAATTTATTAAAAAAAACTGGGAGGCTATGTAAATTTGAAATACTTACCGTTGTTACGCTTTTATGTTCAGCCGAATCTCCAGACTGGTGTGCGTTGGGAAGTTCATGTATTGGCGTGATTGCCTCTCCATCTCCTGCACTATTTGGGTCATCGCCTTGTAACATTCCCCTCTCTTCCTCGCCCTCACAAATGATTCCATCAGGAGCGGACTCCTCTTCTGTAGCTTTTGGCGCTGTTCCCTCTGGTGTTGTGCATCCCAGAGTATATCGCAATGGAACGTTTTCCACTAGAGACGTTGTTCCATCAACAACATTTGTATTTTCACGGATTTCATTTTCGGGAGGTTTGTGATTTTCATCTAAAAACATAGTCTATATAATTCTTGTTCATTTATGTAAAATTTGAATGGCCTACCTGTCATTTCAGTGGTGATTTCGCCATAACAGTAAGGATATGAAGAATATTTATGTTTGCAGAGTTTATCTCCAGTAACACCAAATTCGAGATTTTCCTCCCGCATAATACGAATCCTATAAGCAAAATATATTTTTTTTAAATCTGAGAATGAGAATTTTGTGTTTTGAGAAAAATGTGATTATAGACGTCACATAAAAGGTGAAGCCAAAATGTTTTCTTGTTTAGAGGATCCTTCCCGGGCTGAAATCGTTTTTACACCGTTCATGTGTTTATTTTTGTTGATTTTGTTTCATCCATCCTAATTAAAAGGATATCACCCTTGAAGAGAGATCGTTTCATTACCTCCTCTCCTACTTTCAAGACTAGTAATATTTTATTTATTAATTTTACCAAATGATCGTGGGATATTTTGGTCGTATAACAATTATTCCATTCAATCTTTTTAGGTCTTAATCATTCGTTATTGGTTGCCCTCATTGAAGGTGACCTTATCAATTAAGTTGTTGTTCTTAATTAAGCTTAGTCTCCGCCCTATTCACAATTTGTCTGATGAAATTCTCATAATTCCACTTTGATTTTAAAGACATAGATATAAAAAAATCTGGCGTGACTAAACGCCAGACAACTTTTTCTTAACTATGGTAAGGAAAGCTGAATGATATGCTGACAAAACAAATTTTTTGCGTCGGGATGGTGGGCCCATGTTGGGTCAATACAAGCCATGTTTTAGAGGAGAGGCTGGCAGCCTGGTAGCTGGTAGCCATGATATGTAAATGTCCGAAAGGAACCTTTAATTTGAGGGTCCCAGACTATTTTGAGGTGGAAAAATTAATACATCTTAAAGAATATCTAATTTATTATATATTCAGTCAATTTAATCAATTCAATCAATAAAATCACAAAAATTTCAAAATGTACAAGAGTAAAGTAGGCCCCAGACAATTTTGGGAGGATAAAGGTTAATACAATTCAAAGATTATCTAATAAATAATATTATATGAATTTTAATCCAAATCGTTGGAACGAATTTTAAGAAAATCGAAAAAAAAACTAAAAAAGTACATTAGTAAAGTGCAAATACCCGTTGACCGATTTTATTCAAAAGCTTTGAGGTGCATGCGATTAGATTAACTAGTTTAAATATCAAATTTCACCCTCCTTCCACCTTTTTTGGGTAAACTTGTTCACACATACAGACCATTTTTTTAGACTCAGAGAACCTCAAAACGTATTTCCGATGAAAACTCGACATCGATTTTTTTTGCGACCACAATACTTTCTTATTATGTATTTCATATATCGGTAAGAATGTAAAAAATATACCAAAAAAAGTGATTCTTAAAAGAACTTTCAAAGTCTTGTTATAATAATAAAAATGATAAAAAATAAATGAAATTAATTAATAATTATTATGTATTTTACTAATTTATGGAATGCAAAGAAAATAATCAGTTAAAATTTTAGTCCAACAAAATAACATTTGAAGCAAATAATTCGAGGATAAATACAACGAAGTAAACTTCAATAATTATTTTATTAAATGTTAATACATACCTAATTGGGGCTTTTTTCTTTTTAAGATAACGTTTATGCCATTCTCCAATTAAGTTTAAAACTTTTTCAGTGAAGAAAAAAAAGAAAATTCCTGCTGCCGCAACAAAACCCACCCAAAGGTTTTGTCGATGAAGAGATTCCATTTCTTCATGTGAAGAAGAGCCACCATGTCCATGAGAGTGAGCATGGTCTCCTCCCATAGCCTAAAATATTAAAAATAATTCGAGATTAGTTTATTATTAGTTTGTTTAAAAAGTAAAACCTCTAAAGCCAAAAAGCACCCATTATCACTATTTTATTTCTAAATTTTGAACATTTTATTTAAACATTTATTTTTCATGATTATCTCAAAAACTAATGGGATTTCGAAATGATGATTGCGAGTGTTAATTTACAGGAAATTTTAAATTGCTATCATATATACATTTCTTTATATATATGTATACATGTATACATGTATATTTATATACATTTGATTAACTCGAGAGATAGAGAAGAATTCAAAGGCAATCTCGATTGCTGAAATATTTTAAAAGATGAAAGAGAATTATTTCTCTAAGTTCTACTTTCCTTTTTGGGGAAAAATGCCAGGTTTGGTGGATCTAAGACAGATGCTGACTAGAGTATTTTCATGGGGAGGTATTCAGTAGCAAAAGTTTTTTCATGAAAAGTGTATTTTTGTTGGGTATATTATATATAGTGAAAATATCTAAATAATAATAAGGTTTAGTTGATGTTACAAATTTAATTTAACTTACATATTTAATGATTAATTAATGAAAAAGTTTGGTCATGAGCTTCAGAATCACTATTTGTTTTTCAATAAAAACTATACTGGTAATTATTATTTAATTTTTAATTTAAAGAATTAAAAGGAAATTGTTTCCTTCTTTATCTATTCTATATTGACGCAAGTTGCGTCATGAATAAAAACTTCTGAATTCAGAAATTCTTTTTTTTACACCCTTCATCATTTATTTCTGTCTTCCTGATTCAATTCTTAGAAAATAAAAAAAAAGTTGCGTGATGGGGTTCTAAAATTCTTAAAATAAAAGATGGCAAAAAATAATCCCGAATTTCTTATTAATGACGCAGTTGTTTTTTAATAGGGACAGTCTTACTTCATATTGTGCAAATAAATAATGTAGAATGGAAGAAGAAAGAAATCCCTTATTGATCTATTATAATAATATTAATCCAGAAGAACCTCATAGGTTTATATTTAAAAGTAGGATAAGGAGCCCTGGAGTATCTTTTTTTCACAACTTCCGACATTTTGCCAATAAAAAAAATGAATCATAAAAGAGAAAGAAAGTTAAGTTTATGATGAGTGGAGGAGAAACCGTAATTTATTCCATCCATCTTAAAATTTATTAAACTAGGAGACCTTTTATTTATTGAGAAAAAAAAAATGTTTTCTTATCGAAAACAAAAAATAATAATGAAAAATAAATTAATTTGCTGTGCACAAAATCTTCTCGTTGTTTCTCCAACAAATTCTTAAATTTATTTGTATACTTCACTTAAGTGAATGATGATTAATATCAGATTTCTTGAAATATCTACAAAAATATTATCTGTTAGTTGTCTTCTCCATTCTTCATAAATTAATTAGCTCTTAAAACCTCTGCTGAAAAATTCTCAATATATTTAAAAAACCCCATTGATGTTCGTCGAATGGTTACATATGGATATGTATAAATTAAATTAATGATTTCAAGCTCTTAATGTTCTTGTGGCAAGATAATTCAACTTACATGTGGTAAAAGATGAATGAGGGCATCGCCGGTTAAAGTTCCAATTGCAAGTGCCACTAAAAATTGTATAAGTTGTTGATAAAAAACTCTTTGCATAATAGGAATCACTGCCACACCAAGGAGACCACAGAGAGAGATCACCAAAATAGAGAGAGTTGAATAAAGCCATACTAAAAAAGAATATTAATGGATTAGAATAAAATCATCTTTATTTCTAAATAAAATAATAATAATAAATATTTGTATAAAATTGTATTTATATAAAAAAATTTTTTTTTTAGGATCATTATTTTTTGATATAAAACACGCAATGTGATTGTATTCTAAAATAGAAAGAATAATAATAATTTTTATCCATTTGGCAAAATGAGTTATTTAGGGGTAAAAAAAAAACGCTTCACTCAAATTTGACTACTCTATGATTACTTTCGGCATTTGCTTTGATCATACCTTTTTCATGTTTTTCACAAATAAGATAAGATATATACCCCCTTTCCCATCCAAAGTTACATTTTTTTTTATTTT
>JAAAKE020133937.1:3345-14090 GCA_010014785.2 Anisolabis maritima | reverse complement strand
TTTACCTGTTGCGGTGATAGAGAGGTTTTCACCTGCACTTAAACTACTGCCTTGAGCAATATTTCGTTGGTGTATGGGCATACTGGGATTGTAACAATCTTCCTCCCACTATTTTCCGTAATAAACCTACAACCCAATAAGCACCAAATTTTTATTTTGATTTCCCTCTCTGTTTCTGGGTGAAGGTGACCTCTTTTGGGTTTTATGCATCCATTTTCAAAAAAAAGATCAAAAGCCCTAGTTTGATCAATCAAATTATCTTTTTAAAAATCTGGCTTTCAATCTTTAAAATCTATAAAAATATAAAGTAATAATAGATAATAGATCGAGCTATATATCAGCTATATATTGCAGATGCCACCTGTCCTTTATTTCAGTTTCAATGCCCTTTCATGTCTTATTATACTAAAATTAATAGTTTGATTGGTGTTAATGTCCTTTTATTTATCTTAAAAAGTTCACTTTTAGGCATTCAATTGTTTTAAAAGGGGATGGTAAATATCGATTAACTAAAAAGCTTTATAATGAGTTGAGTAATCAATATATAGAGAAAGAATAAATCATAAAAGTATATATACAATTAAATTTAATTAATTATTAAGTTACTATTTTTAATGGAAAATAGAGTTATTAATATAATCAACATTAAGAAAAAAAATTTTAATTATTTCCAGAACATTTTAAAGTTGTTTTTTAGATAAAATCAAAATGAAATTAATGTTTTAGAGGATATTAGAGATTCAAAAATAAATATTGAGTATTACCATTGTGATATAGTATTCATAAATAATAAAATTAGAGAGACAAATTAGAGTTAAGGAATCTTGACATTTATTATTAAATTTATAAAAAAATGGTTTTTAGAGATATTAAAAGAAAATCTCTTTTCTATTCCTTTTAGTAAAATAAATATAGATCGTTCAGGACTGAACTAGTTCAAAGGAACTAATCGAGAAGAACAAATTAACTGTTCGGAAAAAAAACATCGTTCTAGTCCTTGTTAACTTTTTATTCAGGGATATTTTTACTATAGTTACCTACTATTAAATATTGTTGAATAAGATTTTACAAAATTCGTTTTCTTGTTGAAAATTTTATATTAAATACAATAATTTTGGTCATGATCTTTTAAGAAATTTTTCCAAAATCACTGATACTGATAGTAGATTTATTTTTAAGATTTTGCAATAGGGAATCCATCAATACCGAATAAATTTTTTACTTGAAGCTGGCACTTTTTTAATTTTTAGAAATATAGTATAAAACCGGAACACCCAAACACTCCAAGTGAGATTGGCTTCTTAAACATGGAAACACCCCTAAAAAAAGTAAAATAAATTTTAGAGGATAAAATACCCTTCATAACCGGATCCGCCCCTGAGGGATATAAGAAAGTCTAGTTTTGAAAGAAGAAATTTAAATTTAGTTTACAAGTTATAAAAAAAAATAAAAAAAAAGAAGTAATGATAAAATATTAATAAAAAATGGAGCTCCACGCTGTTACTAATAAAAACTTGATTTTAAATTTAATACAAAGTGGATTTGGATATTATCGCATCAAAGCTTGATGAATTCTCTTTTTTATTAAAGGAAGTTGAATGAAATTAGATTACCTAAACTAATAATAAGTTGTAAGTAGAAAATTCCTCAATGAGATTAAATACATTTCTAACTGTTATATAGAAATATATTTTTTTATTGGATATAAAAGTTGATATAAATGGATCTGGAAATGACAAAAGATTTGAGGAAATGAAAGGACATTCACATAAACAGATAAATTGTCAAATTAGAGATTATTTTCTAAAATAAGTCCACCAAGAAAATGTCTGTTGAAAGGAGCTTAGGGGGATGCTGGGCTTGGGGGTTGGGGGTCCATTAAGCCATGCGGTTCTTTGGCCCCCCCCCCCCAAAAAGGAGAAGGAGAGTTTCAGAACCGCGCCTATGTCGTTAAGGGGCCCCCAAGAAACTCGAATTACCGCATAGAAACAAATCACTCGTTAACGAGAATTCGGCGACTATAAATTCCATTTTGGATGTGTGTGTGTGTGTGTGTTTGGGTGTGTATGTGGGTATGGGTGTGTGTGTGTGTGTTGGGTGCAAGAGTTGCTTCCTATCTCACGTTTTCTCTCTCTTTCTTTCTCTCACTCAGAGAGACATTCAGAAAAATAACCAGAGGTCGAGGGCTAAAAAATTGAGAGACAGAGAGGGGGAATAAAAAAACACACCTAATGGACCGACCTAAAAGATATTTTATTAATAAATATTAATGAGAGAGGGTGGGTTTCTGAAGACCTCCGACCGATGCCTAAAGGTTAGAAGAAATAAATTATTTCTCAATTAATCTTATTTTTTTTTCCTTTCTTAGGCGTTTCTTATGATGAAATTAAAAGATATAGGAGAGAAAGAAAAATATCAATTTACAAAAAAAAAATACAATAAAATATATATATTAATATATTTAAGGGTCAAAGTGTACACATGATTTTTATTATAGCTCAGATTTCAGCTTCGGAATATGAAAATGAACAACTCAGTCGATGGAATATATTATTAATATATCTCTCTAAATGTATATAAAAAATAAATTTAAATATAATGCTCTAAATTCAACTTTACACCTTTTATCTAGGTGAACAAAAAAAAATTAATTGATGTCTAAAACTATAAAAATTGTTTAATTATCAAAAGGTTAGTGGTTAAGCGATAAAATTATATTGGCTACCAATTAATTTAAATAAATGCGATTGGATATCGTTAAAATCATCTATAAAATTATGTTATTGTATATGTCTAAATGATCGATGCAAAAAGACAAAAAAATTAATTGTGGCCAAGGGTGTTTCTTTTTTTTTTGAAATTTTATTTGTTACAACCGAAGGAGGAAGATTTTGTAATTATGTAATTGTTTTGAGCGAGCACCAATTATGATCTTTACAACCAAATTTAACGATTTTCAAATAAGTTTAATCAATTAACTACAAAATAGAGAATCTTCTACTTATTTTCTTAATTATAATATAATCTATATATATCACTAAATCTGAAATCTAACTTGCATTTATTTATTTATTTATATTATTACTATTTATTTAATTTAGAGAAAAGTAGGGAGGAATATTATTATCAATAATTTTTTTTAAAGATTTAGTAGTTTTAAAAAAAAAACTTAATTTTTGTAAAAAAGAAAAATACTAAGGATGGAGTATTTTTTTAGGTCGATTAGAATTTGCAAGCCATATCTGTTTGTTTATTTTGAAAGGTAAAGAAGAAAAATAGAAAATTTTATTTTATCAACGCATAATATTATTATGGAAAGGGTTCCGAGAAATTATGATTATATATTTACATAAAAGCTCATTAGAAGAGAGGTCGATTTCGAAACTTGAAATCAAAACGATTCATATTTAGTTGTAGCCAAAAATTATTCAATCCTATTAAAGAAGATTCATTCATGGAATGAAGAAAACCAATAAAATTCTCAAATTCTGTACCATATTAGTGAAGAGAGCGATAATTTTACAAATTTATTAGATCAAATTTAGAAGGGAGTTAGGGTGTTTGTCACAGTTTAAAGAAAACGGTAAAACTATTAATTTAGAACTAAGAATATAATTATCTTTTAAAACGGGATATATTGTAAAAATTTTGAAAAAATTTTAAGGTTTAAAATAAAATATATATTTCTAACAGGAACATGCCAGAAAGATTTTCAGGCTTCATCCAAATAAGTACATTTTGTATTTTATTTTATAAATAAAAAGATTTTGGGGTTTTAATCGTGTTAATTTATCACAATTCAAATCTGCTACTTCTCAGGCGTCAGGTTTACAAATGAGGAAGTAAATTTTTTTAGCTGACATCACGCGGTTTAAACGTTGAGTTCTCTTATTTTTAATTTGTAAACCTGAAGATGACTGCAGAAATAGCAGTCGAAACATTATGAGTTGTAATAAAATAACACCCAAAATATTTGTTATTTGTACATAAATATGTATATTGTTTATTTTATTTCTTATTGTAAAAATAAAATAAAAATAAAAAAAATGTCATGAAAGTTTGAATTATAAATCTAATATCTGACCATTGGAAAGGGTGGGGGAAGCAATTTTTGCATGGAATCTCGAAACAAGCTAGCTGGGTCCGTCACTGATTCATAATACTATGCAGAAATTATATCGTTTTGTTGATGGAAGAAAAGCAGCCCAAATGATCAACTTACTAAAGAATTTTTGTTTCAGAGCTCCTCCAGAGTGACTCGCATGTTGCATTGTAAATCTCTCAAAAAATTAGCATCTATGCATGATAAGTCACCTGTGGTCCTGTCCCTTGGTGCAGAGTTAGAGGCATTTTGACTTATTGTTTACGTTACCCATTATTTACAATTGATATCACTCCAACTATATAATTAAAAACAAATCACCATAAATGAATATTTATTGTAAAAATCGAAATTAAATATCCTGAAAAATACCAAAATTCCAAAATACCAAAAAATTAAGAAATGTCTAAAAAGTTTAAAAATTAATAATATTGACTCAACTATAAGGTTCATATTTTTTTTTAGCAAAAAACATTTAAATTTCATTTATATATAAGTATCATAAAATAAATAATCATTATAGGCTTTAATTTTTAAGTTAATTTGATTCAACTCTATAATTTAGCCAAGTTTACCAATTGCAGATGGCTATAAAATTTCATGAGAAGTTAATAGACATGTGAAGCGAGGTAATGAGACTAGAGAGAGAGAGAGAAGCCCGTAGGTCAGAGAGAGAGAGCCGGCAGGTCGTGTTGGTCCGCAGTGCGGCGAGGCGGGTCCTCCCAACCCCCTCGACACGGATTCTGCCCTTTGGTCCTAAGGGCACATACATCTTGCAGAGCTGAGCAGGGGGTCAAATTAACTCTCTTGGTGTACATATCGACTCTGTTTGCTACACAACATGTTTCCTTCTCAAGATTATCTTGCCCAAATGGTTGTTGTTGTTTACTTGCGATTCTAGTCAGATTTCTCATTCGCTATTTTTTATTTTATATTAAGACAATAAATTTATTTTATGTACTATCAAATTGTAATTTATTTACCCTTTAACGATCAGTTAAAATTAGAGGGGATAATATATTTTTAGCATCTAAAAACATTATTATAATTTATTTATGCAAACTATAATAACACGTGGTGATGTAATAGCATTAAAGGATTGTGCTATTTAGAAATTTTTAATTAATAATCATTTATATGTATATTAATGTAAGTATAAAATTCCCACGATTATGATCCTCAGGTTATAGCTTTTGAATATGTAAATATGAATAAAATTAGATGGAAAATAAAGTTTATCGTCAATTAATATATAATATGGAATATCTTGAAAAATAGGTGGCATGAATGTTCCGAGACTTTCTATAACCCGATTCGATAGATAATAAAGCAAGAGTCGACCCAACAGATGTGATATTTCATTTTAATTTCAAACCTGTCAACCTATAATTAACTAATTAGAAAATTAAATTTAAAATAAATCTAAATGGCTATGAATAATATATTTTAAAAGTGGGAATATCAGATCTTCTACTGGTGGACCATCCCTGGAAAATAAGTTTTCATTTGAAGAATAAACAAAAAATTCGGAAGTCATTTTTCCAATGAAATATATATATATATATTTAAAGTCAAAGTCAGCAAAATGGACTAAAATTTGAAATAAAAAATAAAAACTGTCTGTGTGTTACATCCAAAGCATAAAAAGTAAATTAAATCGATCAGTTAGATTTGATACAATTTCATTTACAATAGAAAAATTTTATTTGAATATTTAAGAATTACAAAATTGCAAAAAAATCCTTTAGTATTTAAATCTCAAGAGACTAAAATGAAATAAAAGGAAAACAATAAAAAATAATAGATTTTATATTGTAATCTTATATTATATAGGCCTATATCAAATAAATCAACATAAACAAAGGGATTTTATAAGGACGAGTAAAAAAATTATTTGGTATAAAAGAAACGCCTTTAAACATAAAAATTTAGACTAGACTGACCTTCCTTCTAGCCAGGAGCCAGGCACCCCAGGGCAAAGCAATTTCGCCATGAATGTTGTAAGAGTGTCGAGTTTTAGAAGTATATATTTGAATAGTAATGAGTTTTAAGACTGAATTATTTAGAGATAATGTAGGGTTTTCTTATTACAAGAGTTTGTATCTTTAGTAAATGAATTAAATATGTAAATGGCTAAACCAAACAATAGTAAATTTCGGAGATCGTATTTGGAATAAATAAAAAATAGAGAAAGATCAATTTTAATTTACCGTGCTCTCATATGAAATATTAATAAAAGGCGGGAATGTCACAAATTTTCTTTTTCAAATTTAAAAAAAAATTTTTTTCGAGTCTTTGGCATCTGAGTCCATTTTCAAACAATTCATTATTTATTATTTTACAATACGAATTATCCAGGCATATTTATTTATATAAAATGGTACGCAATTGATTTAAATAATTTTCATCGGACTGCCTGGGATCCGAACCGAGGCCCCGTGGCTTTCAAGGTTATCAATTACTGAAAATGTCAATATGTTTAACCTCTCGGCTACGGGGAGGGGGGGGAGTTTAAAATATTCAAGCATGAATCCCAAAAATCTCCTAATTCAATTATGTCCTGCATTAATCATTGCCTTTATATCCGACCATCTATTGGGTGGATAGAGCTACGCCTCCCCCCTCCCCCCACAAATAGTTAAATTTACACACTTTCCTTCATCCCAAAAATTGTCTTCTTCCCGAGAAATGTCCAGATTATAGGCTGAGACCCGTACCTGCTTGAACCGATAAAACCTTGGAAATCTAGAAAGAGCTTTTACATGTATTAAATTTAAAACCAATCAATTCACAAGGAGGAGATTTTATTTGAGAAAAATTATAAATATATTTTAGTATAGTATATAGCATCGTAGACCATCAAAGTAAAATCGAAGATGATCAAAATTTTATTTTCAATATATATTTTTTTTATAACATTCTGTTATGATAAAGTGAAAGTTTTCAAAAACATTACCTAGCAAAATGTTTCTTATCCGATTAACATATAAAATATAAGTATAGTTACAACTATAGTTATTACTAGTGAGATAGTAGTAATAGTAGGTATGAACTGATATTAATAAATTATATTCTTATTATTTCTTTATCTTATTTAATATTCTAACAAACGTATTTTAGGAATTTCCCTTAAGTCCTAATATCCTCTATTTCTTAAGAGTTATTGTTATTCATAAAAGAAGCAATTTAATTCATAAAGCAATAAAATATATCATTCTTAAAAAACTAGCTTTTACTCTAAGCATATATTTATTTAAGTAAATAATTGGACATTAGGAATAAACATAAAATATGGCATTTTAATATTTAAAAAGAAATAATATATAAATAAAATATTTATAGTCAATGTATTTGCCATTTTTTTTTTTGTCTTATATTTATAACAATAAATGACAAAAGCTTTGATCTATTTACACTTATTATAATATTCATCATTTTGAGAGAGATAAAGCTTTATTAAACAAAGGCCTATTTTATCTCTTTTCCTAGAGTAGTGCGTGATTTAAAATAAAATTTTTTCAACCTCTATATCCAGAAAAAAAATATTCATATTCATATAAAAACTACACTAAATATTATTATTCCTTTGATGTTTTTTTTTTTTTTTTTTGATTTTAATTAAATTCCAGGTTTTGATTATAAATATATAATATTACAAGATTATGTTCAGGAGCTTCATTTGTTTAGAAGAAAGAAGGAACTACTGAAGAAATCCAAAGCAATACTTTTTTATCCAAAAATATATTAATATATACAAGAGCTCCTTTGGGGATTCCCAGGATGTTTCCTTAATTCGATGATTTTTTGCCCATCATGAAAAAGATGTAATTTTACAAATATAAATTTTTATCTCTTCAAAAATAGCCGATATTGAAAACAAATAAAAAATCTTCCCTTTCGAAAGGCTTAAATAAAAAGCCGAAAATAGTTATCATCATAACAATCATCTTTTGTACTAGGCGCCTTAAAATAAACTTGACTTGTGTTTATTGTTAATAAATAATTAGGAGATGTATATGAAAATCTATCTATTATCTTTTATTATTTTTGGGATTTATGTATGTAATTTTAAATAAAAAGCTGACTTTATTTTGATGAGCATAGTACGTTTACATGTTTAAAAAATTTGGTTGTGCTAAAATTATAATTAATATAAAAAATTAAGAAAGAGAGAAAATAAATATATATATATTTCAAGTATTTTTTGGAATCTGAGCATTTAGATAAGTCCTTATTTATTTATATTAATTAGTAGCTAATACAACATACATACATTTTTGTCGTCCTGGAAGGAATGCGAATCACTGGCCTTTGGTACATGAAGCGAGACCTCTGCCTCGGCAGATGAGTATTTTTTAATCAAATTAATTAATTCCAAAATTTACTTTTTGATCGAAGATTTTTATTTGGCCAAAATTTCACTTGAAAGGAAAATCGTTTCCTCCATATCATTCCATTTTTTTATATAATTTCCACTACCCCCCGCCTCGTAGCCGAGACTGACATTGTCAAATATTGACAATCTCAAAAGCTAAGGGGTGTGGGTTTGAATCCCAGCCAATGAAAATTTATTTATATACCAATTAATGTAAATAAATATGCCTGGATAATACGTATTGTTTCTAAAATATGTGTACTTGTTTTTTAATGACTCCTCAAAGCCTCAGATGCCGAAAAGAATTTTAAAAATATTCCATTCATTTGGAAGGATAAAAGGAAATGTGCGAAATTTATTGCATAACGTAATCCTTTATCGATATCATTCCTTAAATATCATCGTTTCCTGATGAAAATAAGATGATACAACCAAAGAAAAAGAATAATTGCAATTTCTCAGAGAGATATTCAAAGGCAGAAAAATATGAAATTCAATCCTTTCAAAAATTCCAATCATTATCAATCCTTTCTGGGATTTTAAATTTGTAAATGTTAAATATGTTTTTATAATTTATGATAATTTATTCAATGAAAAATGGAATAAATTTTTAGCAGAATTAATACTTTTTTTTTAATGAAATTCAATATTTTTAATGTTAATGTAAATGGTTATGTTAATTTTTTTCTTCTATATTTTTTTAATAAATTGGAATTTTAGATAAATATTTTGTACTATATTTTCATCATCTTTCTAAATTCAAAATAAATAAAAAATAGATTATTTATGATGAAGCTTTAGAGGAATAAAATAGGTACTATCAGTACTAAGGCAATATTTTTGTTTGACTTTGTTAATGGTATGTTATGATTTATTTTGTTTTTTATGTATTCAAACAAAATCCATTATTTTTGTCAATAGAAATATATGATTTACACTATTTATAAAGATATATTTACAATAAAAATATATTGAAATATTAGATGAAATTTTTTTATGTGAAGTTTAAAAGCTAAAAAATTCTATATATGGAAAAAAAAATATTTATAATTATTTTATCGGTTCTTCAAATAAAAAATGAAAACGAAAGAAAAAAAATATGGACTTTTTTTTTATTAATATTATGGAAAATTATTCTATAAGATATCTGGAGAAGGGGGGGGGGACTGATCATTGATTGGAAGCTCATTTCCAATTTCAAATCCAACCGAGAACTTTCAAACATTATAAAATATACAGTTAACGATTTCTAAAGCAAATACTGTTTTAGGCAAAGAGAATTTGTTACATATGCAATTAGTCGAATTTATACTTTAAAATTAGTAATGATCTTTGAGATTGGCAAGAATGCATTAAACTATTATTTACCCAGGAAAAGAGAGAGAGAGAGAATTCTAATAATTCGGTATAAGAAATATATCTAGAGTACTAAATTGAAAAATGAAATGATGTGGTGGTTGTTTTAATGATGCATTCAAAAAGAAGAAACTAAAATCTTAAACATAGAATCTAACAGTTTTAATTACATAAGACCAATACCCCTATTCAGAAATGTCCCTAAGAAAAATCTTAACTTCTAGAATGCTTTTTTAAATATAATTTCTTGATTTTCTTAATTGATTAATTAAGAGGCCTAAAATTTTAATTTAAGAAATTGTGTATAAAAAAGAAATTTCTTACTAATTTCCTTGTATAGTTTTTTGAATACAGGCTTATCAGTTTGTTTACCTTTATACTTTCTCGTATAGTATAAGGAAAGTATTGTAATCGTCCAAAAATTCGATCTCTAGATTTTGATTGTCCTTGATGTTTTGGACCTTCCTGAGTCATTTTTTGAATTATTTCTGATTCTCTGTGTATATGATCGTTAACACGATAACTTCAGCATGCTTTAATTTAGATCAACCAAATTTTATATACATGCATTAAAACACAATCATAGATCTCTAACAACTTTTGGGCTATTTCCAGCAAGTGTTTATCTAAAAATTTGATAACTCAAATATGATTTCACTGACACGAATAAAATGATCGTTCATTATATCAATATCAGAGATCATGGTTGAAATTTAATCCACTTCCGGCAACCGAAAGTGGTACTTTATCTGAAAGGTTTTTCAAAAAATCGTGGTAACTCATATATATGAATATACGAGAAAGTCAAAGGATTTCCCGATTTATTTTTTTAAGAACGATATTTGCTAATTTGGGCCTGTTTTAAGGATCTTGTTTTTGTTTGCTCCTTTTCTAAGATATAATGTTTATATA
>JAAAKE020133926.1:0-14091 GCA_010014785.2 Anisolabis maritima | reverse complement strand
AAATATTTATTGAGATATGAAACTACAAAAACACATCACATTAAAACCGACAAAACTTTTGAAACAACCTAATAATTGCGAAATTATTCTTTTGACTGGGTTATGAACTTGAACCAGGAGTCATAAATTTCGCGGCGGATCTGCTATCATTACATCAAGACAAGACTCGCTTTCTAAAGGATATATTGACTTATAATCCTAGGCATTTTTTTGAAAACCAGCAGCTTTTTTAAAACGAACCCCCATTATTCAATATATAAAATGTTAAAATTTTTTATTTTATAACTTTTCTCTTATGAATGAGAAATGCAAATTTTCTGTTTTCATTTAAATTTATTTCTTCTACGCTAAATTTTCGGCTCTGGTCTGGATATTTATCTAGGCATCCAGAAGTTACGATTATTGTAACGATACGTTGTATTTTTTCGATTTAATATTATTCTCAATCCATAAATTATAATTTTTATTTTTTATTTTTTTCTAGGCAAAAGTTTCTCAATCACAATTACTGTGGACACAACTCCTCCACAGGTGGCAACTTATAATAAAGCAATAAAAGTGACTGTGGATGGACCACGAGAACCTCGATCCAAAACAAGTGAGTACTTAATCCATTACTTATATAGGTTGATTTATTTTGGGGATTTCTTGGCTTCTGATCTATTATAAAGAGTGACCTATAAATTCCAAATAAGCAATGTTGCTAATTTATGAATTAGTCAATTTTAGATTTTAAGCATCCTCTAGAAAAGATAAAACAACTTTTTTGCCATGGTAACCAAATATAAATATTTTTAATTCCATTGCGAGATTTAATTGGCAATTTAATTAATTTAATTTATTTTATTCTATTGATAATTGATTAGTACACACAAACGAAGAATGTCTAAAAATGAAAGATATAATAAATTTGTGAACCGGCTATCTAGGCGGCCTGACGCAAAAAAATTGGTGTGACAACACATGACACAATTTTCCTTAACTTACCATAGATAAGAGAAAGTTCTGTGAGGTGTGGCCATCACACAGATTTTTTCTATAGGTGCCATTTTAAATTTCACGGTCAATAAATAAGGTCCCCCTGTCATTGTCGTATATAAATTCTCCATATCATTGGTAAAGCTATGTCATTTTTTGCTATTAGCATCTAATAAATGGACCAGGAACTAAGGATAGATGACATCTCACTATCAGTCTGTTTGATTAATTTGAAATCTAAGAGTTTCAAGCTTATTAGATAAATCTTTTTTTATACTCTTTGCCAATTCAACTTAAATAAACATGTAGTATGTCGTTTTATAGATCAAAATATTTACTAACTTAATTTCACTCTTGATATATTCAGCTATTTTCTTATTTTTTTACTAAGAAAGTGAATCAAAATGTGGAAAACAAGGTGATCTAAATAAGACTCAATGTACAGTGTTTTGGGGCATTGTTTTGAAAACCATCACCTTTTTCAAAACAAACCCCTATTATTCAGATTTCTCATTTCTCCCTGAAAATTTTATTGTGAGAACATGTGATGTAAGAGCTCTCTGTTTCTATATCTATTTCACTGGTATGATTAGAGTGTGAGATATTACTAGAATTAGTTTTATTTTTTTTGTTCGTTAATATTAAGTTTCTTTATTATGTTTCTTAGCTCGCTTTATTTTATATTATTATTATTTTGTTAATAGAAAAATCGTTAGTATTATTTTTAATCATAATGCTCTTCAATCAAGCAAATACCAAAGATGATAATATATTTTGGTAAAATCAGGTTTCAATAAAGATAAAATTTTAAATAAACAGGCTAAAAAGAAAAAATTAATATTCAATAAAATAATATATTAAATTATTGTATTTAGGCGGGGCTTATTTGGGGAAGTTAATCAGTGTTGTGCAAACGAAAAACTTCGCTCGGTGGTATAGATGTACATTATGTAAAAACAGAGACAATATTTTCTATGATTTTAAGAGGGCTAATGGAGCTTCTAAACGTTAGCCCGACTCATTAATAAAGTCTATTCTATTCTATTCTATTCTTTGCCAGTGATAATTTATTTAGTGCACGATAACACAAAAAATAATTATTCAATTGTGCTGAAATTTGCACACAAAATGTTAAGAACTGAATTTTTTTTGGAAACATCGGACCATTAGTGGTGGTTCAATTTTTTTCCTTACATAACATAGTGTTTTTAAATTCTGAATTTAAACTTTCTGTCAAATAAAATAATATACATAAATTTGCATAAAAATTTGTTGCAACTTTGTTAAAAAAATTATTTTAAGTTGATCTTGTACATTGATGATAGTCTTTCAAATCAATTAAAAAAAAAAAAAGTAAAAAATTTAATTCATTAGATTTTAATTTTAACTAAATAATGAATTAGAAATTTAAATATATTTATTAAAATTAATTATTATTAATTAAATTAAAAATCTTTTGAATTAATTAAGGATTTCTTTTAAATCCCACAATTATTTATTAATTAATGTTCGGCAAAGTTGACCGCTGGGATTAGTTCGATCGACTTTTTAAACATGCAAAAACGAAAGACTGTGGGAGGAAAAAATATACCGTAAACCCGGGTTACTTTGAGCATGCAGAGTAACTTTATAAAATCACGATTTTTAAATTCTAATTGTTCTGACGAGCTTAGTTTTAGTTCGAGCGACCTTTTCTTTCTTTTAAGGAGGTACCGGTAATTTGTACCGTAATCTTATAAAATATTTCAAGTGGCTAATTTGTTGCGTGACGCACAATTTTCTCTTATCACGATTTCGGAGCGTTTTGAAACTTCGTGGTTACCCCATCTGGTACGACTTTATAGAAGGCGACGTTGCTTCAGATAAGTTATTAATAAATCCTATTTACGCATTTAATGAGGAGTATTTTCCAGTTTTTTCCATTTCGGTATCTTAATTATATGATTTTTGACAAATTAAAATTTAAAAATAGTGCTTTTGACGAGGTAACTTTGTAAGAGTGTTTTTTATATGCTATTTTCCCAAAATCTGAAATCTACTACTTAAATCTTAAACTTAAACAACTCATGCACCTTGTGAAGACACATCTTACTCACTAACCAACAGCCAAACCAACTTTGGAAGAGAAACCACTTTGTGAGGGGGAGTACATCATAGTTACATACATCGGGCCTCGATATCTAGAAAAAGTCATCAGGGAAGATGCTGGCGAGTATGAAGTCATTTGAATGACTATACCTGGAAGTGATGGACCTAACCAAAGGAAGAGGATGGATCAAACCATATTATATTGTTGGAAGAATCCGTGTTCCGACGCCAATAGATGGGGGAGATATGCGAATCCTAACAATGGTACCAATACCTGTCGCTTTTTTATTTTCAAAAAAGTGAATAAAATTCAAGATTTGATTTTCTGAATTTGATTTGTCTTTCCTGCTTTCTCTAAGAGGTCATTTTAAAGGAAATCCCTTTTAATTTACTTTTTTAACCTTTCTTAGCTCTGTGCAAAGTATATTTCTGCTGATTGAGGGAAGTTTTCACACAAGTAAGCTAATGGGCCAAAGCACTAAGAATATATATTTTTTTAAACTCAAGACGGTTTTTACTTGGGGCTTAAAATAGTACAAGAGGGAAAAGAAGCTGGAAAAAATAGCTGAACTAAAGTTACTCCAAAACATGGGTAAAATTAATACAAAAAAATTTAAACTTCCCCTCCCTAGTGAAATTGTTCGAACACGGTTTTAATTCTTAGATATATACCTTTTGATTCGTCTAAGAATTTTGAAAAAATGTCGAATATTAAAGAAGAAAAAGTTGAAAATACTCAAAAACCTGTTACAAAGTAACCCCATTTTAGGGTATATATTTTACATGTTTGGATACTATCTATACACGAGTCAAGGTGAAAAGTTTTCAGCCAAAGACAGAAACGCCGTTGCTATCAATATAATTTGTGTTATGTGATAATGACAAACTTGTCACAAAAACAAGTGCCAAGTCTCACCTTGATCTGATAAATTGTTTTCTTTATACAGTTGTTTAAAGTAGACGTTGTGTGTCCTTCGTTGAAATGGATAAATTGGAATATCATGCAGTCAAAAAATTCTTTGTTTTGGACAATTTTTAGCCAACAGAAATTCATTCAAAGGTATGGGTTTATAAGGAGTCCTTCGTTTTCAACTGTTAAGAAACGGACGGCTGAGTTTAAACGCGGTCGTATATCTCTTGAAGATGATCCATATGAAATACGGCAAATAACTGCAACTACCTAAAAAAATATCGAGAAGGTGCATAATATGGTTTCTAGACGATCAACGCTTTAAGATGTATGAGATAGCTAAGGCTGTAGGCATCTCAGAAGAAAGGGTAGATTTTACATGAAAAATTAAGTATGAGAAAGGTTTGTGCAAGGTGCCGTAATTGTTAAATGCTGATCAAAAACAAAAGAGAAAACGAATTTCTCAGCAATGTTTGAAAAAATTTTAAAAATGTTTTAAAAAGAATCCAAACATTTTATGCGCCGATTTGTTACCACTTTATGCCCGAAACAAAACAGCAGTCAAAGCAGTGGATGGAAGCAACTAGCTCTGCACCAAAAAAAACAAAATCAATTGCATTTGGCGGAAAGGTCATGGCTAGTGTTTTCTGGCAAAAGAATTCATTTAATTAATTACCTTGATAAAGATAAAACAATAATTAGCACATCTTCTTGACCAGGTGGATGAAAAAATTTGTGAGACCAGATACCTCACCTTCTTTCACCTTTCCCTCGTACATAATATATGTATATATATCAATACATTTATATTTATAGCGTTCTTATATAATGTATATTATTTAGTATAATCAGCGTCCTCTCTAGCATTTACGTCGTCCCAGAAAAAAAAGACAAATTGCCCCCCCCCTTAAACATATACTTTTTCAAAATTAACAAATCACACTGCACTATAAAATTGCCAAATATTTTTCTATAAACTCAAACAGCTTCTACATATTATAAAAACCTTCACTTGTGTAAAGAAACCGCCCTTTTATAATTAGAGTTGATAAACAAGTGAATGCATGATATTCTTTCCAAACAAGTTCACGCAGTGCCCTGCGTGCTATTCTATGCAATGCGCGATTTAGATATCTAGTCTTTCTTACTTTCTTTTACGTATATTCGAAATACACAGTAAGAAAATATTGTGATCGCAAAAAAATCGATATTGATATTTCAACGGAAATACACGTTTTGAAGTCTCCTGAGTCCAAAAAATGCGTTTTGCAAAATTGTGTGTGTGTCTATCAGTGTTTGAACAAGATTTTTCAGAAATGAAAAAACATACGAGTCTGAAAATTTATATTTAAGCTAGGTAGCATCGTCGCTTTCATCTCAGAGCTTTTTAACAAAATCGGCAAACGGGTACTAGTACGTTACTGATTGCCTTTATTAGTTTTGTTTTTCGATTTTCTCAAAATTTGCACTAATGATTTTAATTAAAATTCATATAAAAATTATTTATTAGATAATCTTTCAAATGTATTAACCATTTGGAGTCACTTTAGTGATGTAGTCTTTATATAGGGGATCACAAAATGTGTACTTCCGTTGAAATCCAGACATCGATTTTTTTGCTATTGCTATCCTTTCTAACTATATTTCATATATAGGTAAGAGAAGGCAATGGAAATAAGTATTTGAAATAAAAGTTATGAAATATCTAGTTATGAAATATCTATTAAATGCATGCAATAAGAATACTTGGAAAATATTACTTGAATTTCACTTTATCTTACCTATATATGAAATATATAGTGAGAAAGTTTTCCGATCACAAAAAAAAATCGATGTCACTTCAGCGGAAATACTTTGAGGTCATCTGATTCTAAAAAATATGGTGTGACTAAACGCACCTCACACAATCTTCTCTTGCCTAAGGTAAGGAAAGCTGAGTGATCTGCGAATTTTGAGAATATCGAAAAAAAAACTAAAAAAATACATAAATAAAGTCGTAGTACTCTTCGGTCGATTTTATTGAAAAGCACCGAAGTGCATGAGACTTACATATAAAATTTCAGTCTCGCACGTTTTTGTGTTTTTGGAAAATCTTTTCACACACACGCACAGACAGACCATTTTTCGAGATCTATTTTTTAGACACATGGGACTTCAAAATGTGTTTTCCATTGAAATCTCAACATAGATTTTCTTGGCGATCGCTATCCTCTCTCACTATATTTCACATAACAAATCACTCAATAAGTCCCGAGGCTGACGCATAGATGAAAAATCCATATGATTTTTAGAAAGTACCATTCTTCAAACGATATGTATCAAAATTCCATGACAATCCTACCATTAGATTACAAGTTACAGTGATTTTGGTGACGCTACTTTTGTTATTTTGAAAACAATGGAAAAACAGGCATTTCGTGTGTTGATTAAACAATGTTTTTTGATGGGAAAACATACCGTTCAAGCAAAGCAATGACTTGATAAGTGTTATGAGAACTCTGCTCCATCGAAAGGAACCTTCGAACGTTGGTTTGCTGAGTTTAAGCCTGACAGAGCGGTCGCCCGAATTCGGCAGTTATTCTAGAAAACATTAAAAAAAGTGCACAAAATCGTTTTAGAAGACCGTAAAGTAAAGTTGCGTGAGATAGCTGACATCTTAAAGTTATCAGAAGGCAGTGTATACATATTTTGCATGAACATTTGTCCATGAGAAAGCTGTTTTCAAAGTAGGTGCCGTGCTTGCTCACACTGGACCAAAACAGCAACGCGTCAATGATTCATAACGCTGTTTAGAGATGTTTAACAGTAATAAACAGGATTTTTGGCGTCCGTATGTGACTATATGCATATGTGGATGAAACATGGATCCACCACTACACTCTGGAATCAAATCATCAGTCAGCTGAGTGAACAGCAGCCGGTGAAAACCGCCCGAAACAACCAAAAACGCAAATATCTTAAGGTTTTGGGCTCTGAATTTTGGGGTACACAAGATATTTTATTCGTCGACTATCTTGAGAAAGGAAAGACCATCAACAGCAAATGTTACATGGCATTATTGGTGCGTTTGGAGGAAGAAATTGCGAATACAAATACAAAAGAAAAAAGTGCTCTTTCACCACCTCTTCCCCATTCACCGATCTGGCTCCTAGCGACTACTACCTTTTCGCAGAGCTCAAAAAAATGCTCCAGGGAAAGAGATTTGCAACAAATGCTCAAGTTATGGCCGCAACAAACGCCTATTTTGAGTCCAAAGATAAATCGTTCTACAAAAAAAGGCATCGAAATGTTAGGGAAGCGTTGGAATCAATGTATCACTCTTGAAGGAGTCTATGTTGATGAATAAAGTCGAATTTTGCAAAAAAAAAATGTTTTTTTAATAGTTAGGCTCGGGACTTGTTGAATGATGTGTTATAGGTAAGAGAACGTAAAAGAAAAAAAGTAAAGAAAGAAAAATATTAAAGTTGGAGGTGCCAAGGGTGAATATCCTGTAAAGAGATAAGCTCTTCACCCCTTATTATAACATTATAGTATATTTGAAATGTTTAATCCATATTTTGGTTTTAAGATTTTTTTATGTATTCTAATTCATTTTTTTTAATATGTGTTTTTTTCTTTGTTGGTAAGACATCAAAAAAGACCAACATTACACATCGGTATTAAAGACAATTCTGCCGTATGCAAAGACCCCCGCACACGGAATGAATTGTCTTTAATACCATATTAAAAAAATGAATTAGAATACATAAAAAAATCCCTTCTTCTTTTTTATAACGTCACCAAAAACAAATAGACAAATTCCAAGGAAAAATTAACCATCCTGATTGGCCCTTTTTGGTGAACGTGTCATTAAGAGGGAGAGCAAGGGACCTAGGACACTAATGTTGGAAGAGACATTCATTCTTTAATCTTGAACTGTAAGCATTGTCCCCAAATACGGGATTATATAAAAAAAAACTTAACCTTTAACTCTCGAGATGTAAAAATTGTCCCTAAATACGAGATTATATAAAATATTCAACCTTTATACTCTCGAAATATAAACATTGTCCCCAAATACGGGATTAAATAAAATATTCAATCTTTAGCACTCTAGATGCACGATTTCTATCATATTGCAACATATGAAGTAATGTTCATTAAATCAACATTTTAATTATAATATAGATAATAATATGAACCCTTAAAAGTGTTCCATAATTAAATGCGCCCCTTTCTTTTTTACCACGAATTAAATTTGATTTCATACGTTCCAAACAATTTGAAAATTTATATACCCTGAGGCATTTGCACTTATATGGCATTTATTCAAACAATACTTTTTTGTTTAGTACGGTGTTTCATTAGGATTATTTAACCATGTTAACCGGTATTTTGCTGTATTATGTTCATTGAATAAATGCAATTATTTTATATAAAGTGGAATTAATTATTTCCCCGTGCTATGATAGATAGGTTGAATGGTCTGAACTCTCACACGCTAGGCTTTCCCTTTTTTAACTGCAGGGGTGCCCTTGTTCTATTTGGTTTTGTGCTTTTGAGTACCAAAGGAAATTCCGTTATTTGTCTGGGGAAATCCCGTTACTTGTAGAAAAACTAATGCTTGCTGTGTGCTACACCCCTCCCCCCCCTCTCTCTCCTGGGAGATGGCCGTCGCGTGGTTAAATAATATTTGACCGGAGCACTTCTGGGAAATGTACCAGGCGCCTAGATTTCGTTGACCTTGTCTGAACCTTGGCGGTCGGCAATGAAGTAGGTGGCTCGGTGGGTTGGCCTTTTCTGTTCCTTTTGTTTACTGGAGCTTAAAGCTTCTTATCTGCAGTTCGTTGGATGTAAGAAGAATCTTCATCGGCGACGAAAAATGCCGGTTTCAAGATGTCTATTGAGAGAGTGGTAGCTTGTCCGCGTACGTCTTCTCGAGGAGGCTCGTATATAGTGGATCAGGAGCGCTGCGCAGCACATCTTCCTTGAGCCAGACGTGAGTGGTGTCTTTAAGAGCCTCGTGGACAAAGCTTCCCTCCTTGTTGTGTTGTTAGGGTGATTTCGGGCGGAGCGTCTCCATGCCGCCTGGCGACTCTCTGGTGAACTGCTCGGGGTCGGCTTGATGTTGCTGCCTTTGGCGTTGGGCTGATAGGGAAGCCCCCAAAGGGGCCTGGGATGGCTGTCGTTGTGGCTGTCGAAGAGACTTAATCTCTCGCGGGGCTCACCTAGGTTAGCTCGGAGAACTCGTAGAAAAGGTGTTTTCCCTGAGCATTAGTACTGATCGACTTTACACTGGGGAAAGGTCCGTGGATGATGTTAACAGGACTGGCGTGAGAATTGGCCGGGAAGAGCTTGTAAATGTCCGGTCGCCAAGGTCAGGAAAAGAGCTTTCGCGTCGCTGCCTGTATGATATATATGTAGTATTAAAGAGACATATTTTGTATTTGTTTTGAAATTGATTGTATTATTATATTATTGATAAAGTAAATATATTTGTACTAGAATCGTATTATTAAATATTAATATTAATACTAAATATTAATACATAACAATTGGCTACTAAGATAAGTGAGTACATTTTTTTTAAGTTAGAATTATAATATATACAATATGGCAACATTCAAAACTATTGAAAAATTTGATATGGAGAGATCGCTATGGGAACAGTATAAAGATCAGCTATTTTATTTTATTTATTTTATTGCCAAAGGTATTACGGAAGAAAAATTAAAAAAGGCCACATTTTTATCTTTTTGTGGAGTAAAATTAATTGCATAGAGAAAAAATTTATTTCAACCAAGAAAAATTTAGGAATTAACATGTAAAGAAATTCTAGAGAGATTTACAATTTATTTTAATCCAAAGCCAAATAAGTTCACGGAACGATTTAAATTTAGGCGGGCTTAAATGAGAGTGTTTCCCAATATCTAGCAAATCTTCGGAAAATGACAGAATTTTGCGAATTTCAAGATGTCGATGAGGAAATTTTAGATCAAATGATTAATGGTCTCTCTGATGAAACCATTCCTCAAAAATGAGTGAAGGTTCTTTAAATCTAAAAAAAAAGTGACAATCATCGCAGTAGCAGCCGAAATTCTGAAAGCACATTTTAGTTCCAAAAATAATGAAATTAATAAAATAGACCCTTCCAGGGGCAACGAAAAGAAAATTGTACAGCTAGGGAATGATAGACAATGCTGGCTTTGTGGTTATTTTCATGAAGATAAGCCGTATAGGTTTAAATATGCTGTTTGTCATTCATGCAATAAGCGGGCCAATATTAAACCCATATCCATGAAAAGGCAAAGACAGAAAGAATAGAGGAGTAGGGGATAGGAATTTTCAAAAAAGGAGAATTAACTCATATGTTAATGATTATGATATTAGTGATAATAGTGGATCAGAAGAAAATTGTGATTATGTATTTTCGGAGAATAATTTCTAATTATAAGGAGAAATTCCTTGTAAAACAGCCTTAAAGGCTTGGGATAATAATTCCCTCATCGTTTTGGGTAAAATTTATGTTGATATTGCCTTCAACAAAAAACACCTATATAATTTACAGGTAATTATTATTAAGAGATCAAGCCCCTTGTTAATTGGTAGAAAGTGTTTTGAGAAATTACAGTTGTCGTTACAAATTCAAAATATAAATAGTAATGTTTACAATAGAAATGAAGTGGTTAAAATGTATCTACATATTTTTGAAGAGAAGTTAGGATGTTTCAAGGGGGAACCATTTCGCATAGATATAAATGATAGGGTCCAAAATATTTATGAAGTCATAAGATTCGATTTGCTCTATTAGAACCCGTTGAGGAGGAAATTCTTTGTCTTCAAAAGGAAGGAGTATTAACTCCTGTAACATTTTCAAGTTAGGCTACTCCAGTAGTACCTATAGTAAAAAGCGATGGGACAATTAGGCTTCACCGCAAAGGTGATTATATTTGGAGTGCGGCGAATACTAAGAAATTATTAATACCCACTACCTATGGCGAATTCAATTTTTCTATCTTAAGATAATGGGAAATATTTTTCCAAGTTGGACCTAGCCAATGTTTATACCCAAGTGAAAGTAGATAATGAATCAACAAAAATTTTAAATTAATACACATAAGGAATTATTTAAAGTGAACTGGTTGCCTTTTGGTATAACCACGGCTCCTAGTATTTTTCAAAAATTTATGGAAACAATATTAGCAGATATTAAGGGAGTTGCTATTTACCTTGACGATATTTTGATATCGGAGAAAACGGAGAAGGAGCATAGGGATAGAGTAAAAAGGGTTTTTGACACCTTTTAAAATTATGGACTATGACTCAAGAAGAGTAAATGCCAGTTTTTAGTTTAGTTAAGGAATTGGAATTAAACCTACCGAAGAAAAAATTAAAAGCATTCAGAACGCTCCCGAACGTAAAAATAGAAACGAATTGGAGGCTTTCTTAGGATTAATTAATTTTTATGAACGTTTTATTCGAAATAAAGCTAGTATCTTAAAACCCTTAGAGACAAAAAAGATAAATGGTATGGGAATAAAAATCATAAAAACTGTTTTGAAAAAGCAAAACGAATGATTTCTTCAAGTGATATTTTAATTCATTATTCTTTAGATTTACCTTTAGTATTATCATGTGATGCCTCACTGGAGTTTGGGTTAATCTAAGTCATAAATTTAAAAATGGCGATGAAAAACCTATAGCATTTAGATCTAGAGTTTTATTGGCGGCTGAGAAAAATTATTCCCAATTAGATAAGGAGGCCCTGGAAATTGTGTTTGGTATAAAAAAATGCCATATGTTTTTGGCTTGCCGTAGTTTCACGATTATGTCCGATCAAAAACTATTGATCAACATCTTTGGTTAAAATAAAACAATTTCTGATTTTTTGTCTCCTAGAATGCTTAGTTGGTCTTTAAAGTTGTATGTTGGTATTATCAAAAACTCTTTGACTTTGTTTACGTGCGGTCATGTTGTCTTGTGCTCTCAAATTTAATTAAAAAACTTGTGTTCTTATAAAACTAGTGGTGAAATAAATTATATTAATTTCACCTATTAAAATTTCTTTATAGTTTTATCCATTTGGTTGCAAGAAATTAAGAAGAATTGATCATTTTCAAGTTAAGTGAAAAATTCAAACTTTTGTTTACCTTTTACTTTTTTTTTCATCTGTTTTTGTTTATACTTTTTTGTTTACATTCATTTGTTTTATTAAATTTCTAAAAAGTTTCTTTGAAAAACATTTAGAGCACCTAGGCGCTAAACTATTATCGGTGAGAATGAAAGAAGCGGAGCCAAGGAGACGGATCCTGCCAAGCTGACACTGATCGAAACTCAAAATTACAGAAGACCATCCATTCATTCTCCCGAATCCTTAAATACCCGCCTCACCTAGGTCTATCATCATCCCAATGACGCAATAATAATAATAGTTAACTACTAAATCACCCTCTGCCTGTACATTTTCTCCCTCTCTGGCTCCACAATCGTAAAATCCTGATAAAGAGTTAAAAAATATTCCTTTCTTTGACAAATGCAAAAACCATCGATACGACTGTTTCGATTCCGGTCCTTTTACTTTATATGTAGACAATTTAGATAATAAAAAAAATTCACGCAATAACTATAGGGAAGCTAATTCGAGATTTTTCTTATACCACTTACTTAAATATTAATTCATTTACAAAAATTGGTTATAATTGAATTAAAATTTTATTAAATTCCTTCAGTGAATGCACTAATTTCTTGTTAATTTTGGTCCGCTAATATTTATACCTGCTATGTCCAAATTTCTTACTTTTTAAACAAGGAATTATTCGAAATGTAGAGTCCTCGCTAACAGAAGAGGAAATTCTAGTTAATGTAAAAAGAGTATTTAAAAAAACAATCAGCTTAGCTCCTCCCTCCTGTATTTATTGTAAAAGCTATCATAGATCCACTGATAAAGAAAATTGCCCTGAATTCTAAAGACAAAATAATATTAAAAAAAGCATGGCAAAGAGCGAAGACATAAATGAAGTTACGCTGACATACTCCGAAAAAAACTGTCCAGTCTCTTGCAATGAATAATTTTCCCCCTCTTCCTTCCTCCTGTAAATATTCCTTCCGCAACTACTCCCAGATCATTTCAACATGCCTCCCATAGTCACAATCCTCAGAGACAAAATAGCAGGTCAGAAGAATCTTTTCCCATATGCCTAATCACCTGGAATTATCACAACCTCCAATCCTGGTAATCCAGTTCTCTTAGAACACAATCCAATCAAGAGAGCTGACGTACGAAATCTCTCAACAGCTTGGAAATCATTAATTTCCACAATACAACAGGCATACACAATTGAGACAGAGACAAACAGAACAATACATAGAAAAACAAGACGCCCCACCAATAACTACCAACCAAATACAAACAACCAACACACAATCTAAGGCCAGGTCATTCACACAAACTCGCTCCAGCAAGGTTCAACCAATACATAAGCCGAAACCACTCCAACCAACACACAAGCCAAGGCCACGCCATTCACACAAACAGGCTCCGGCAAGGTTCAACCTATACTAACACACGCAACCAATACAGAAACCGAAACCACTTCAACCAACACAAACACGCCACAACAAGGACCAACTCACAATATAACCAATACACAAACCGAAACACAAAACACAAAAACACCTGATCAAAAGCCGCTCTGAAGCGAGCAATCATCTCGACCACAGGAATGTAGTCAGATCGAGGCCCCGGAGTCAACCAAAACCAACTAACGTGCTAACCGATACTACAGTATCCAACAAACCACTTCCTAGAAAACAATCCAACCAACCACTTCCTAGAACACAAAGGCAAACACAGGTCTCGGAGACATCCACAAACATTCCGACTCTGGTAGGCAGATTGAGGCTTCGAACCCAAACAGAACACTAACAGCACATCACCCAGACTGCGACCCGAAAACGAACCACCATCATCACCATGATTTCGTAACCCACCACTTCTAAAAATGCCAACCAACCCATAAAAACACTATTCCACACACACACACACACACACACACACACACACACACACACACATATATATATATATATATGTTCTGGAAGGTTTCCACGATTGGTTGTATGTGGTATTATGTTTT
>JAAAKE020133915.1:0-14094 GCA_010014785.2 Anisolabis maritima | reverse complement strand
CTTTATAAAAAAATAAAATTAAAATATATATATAATTTTTTGACCCCATTTTCTCTCCCACCATATGAAAAATACATTAGTATTTAGATATATATATATATATATATATATATATATATAATTAAATGCTAAGCCGATACAATACTGTTTGAGGGTGTATTATGAGGGAGAGAAAATGGGGTCAAAAAATATAAATTTTTAAATATGAGTTTTTAGTCTTTTTCGACATCTGTGACCATTTATATTTATTAATATTAATGGGTAGTTGATATAATATAAATAAATTTTTGTAACAGAGGGAGGGAAGAAAACCACTGACCTTTGGTTCATGAAGCGAAACTTCTATCCCTAATCCGAGAGCCTATAAAATATACGTTTTTAATTTTGGACATAAACTTCTCTAACCATTGATTGCTGCATTTTTAAATGTTAGTGATTCTGTTATATATTATAAATTTTATATTTGTTTTGTTTCTTAAGCATTTTTCGGAGTTAATTTTTGTCGGCATGGGAGCTTATATAGACATTTAATTAGAGTTAAATTTAATTTAAGTTAAGCCATTAAATGAGATAAAAATAAATCGATATTGTTTTATAATTCATTTAGAATAATTAATATGATAATCGTACATATTAATTTTATTTTATTGTAAATTTAAAAAATTTCACAGTAAATGTACGTCAAATTTTCATTCTGGTTATTTGATAATGGTGACTTCAGTAGTAGTTCCTTGAATTGGACTTATGTCAGTATATAAGTATTAAAACGAATTCTAATTCCTAAAATTGGTTCTTTATTGACAGACGCTTCCTATATCAACAATTTTAATGGCAACCAATATAATTTAAGTAAATTTTATTACTCAGAACGAGCAGCCAATGACCCTTTACCTCTTCTCTAATCAATAGGAGCGTACTTGAAGTTAAACAACAATTAATAAATTTATTAAAAAATAAGTCAATTCATAATTCATATTCTTCCTCAAGATTATTGTTTAACTAATTTAAGAGCCATTTGATTTTTGTTAGTCTTTTTCTAATTATACACTGTTATATTAATCATTTATAAAATATTAATTAAATTTGATAGCTTTTACTATCCTACCAACTTTTGACCATTCTTGTTACCAAGAGCTCTTTCAACAATGCCAAATAACCCTTTCATTTATTGAAGTTTTTTTTTTGATTAGTGTGAAATTGTATAAGAAATAACTCTCTTAAATCTTAAAATGAGACTTACACTTAAATAAAATTTTATTTTTAGTACAAAAACCCTATAATTTGATGCCTTTCACCTCATTTAAGAGTGATTTTCTCTCCTCCAATTCCCTACCTCTTCAAATGACGTCATTTTTGGAATATTTTAAATACCTATTTAAATTTATAATAATTTATAAATTTTATATCCATTTGTTTTTAGTTCATTTTAACTTTAAAAAGTTTATAAAAGTCATAAAATTTTGATGTTTAAAAAAAAAAAAAAACATTAAATGGTTATAGACCAATCTTATTATAAAATTATAACTCTACTTGCTCTTAAACTTTTTTTAAAATTTGTTTCGAATAACATGATGCTTATTTTTTAATTAAATCATATATAATAATTGATATTCGTTTTCAAAGAATTTTCATAAATATCTCCCTTCACTTGAATATGCCAGGGCTGACACGTTGTCTCTTTAAAAGGAAGCATCAAAGCTAAAGTTGGAAAAATGTTTACAATGGGATGGATTTGAGATTTTTTCAACTTAGAATTATAATCTTAACTACTTTATTTTCTTGACGAATTAATCGGGTCCAATTATAATATTGAATGAAAATAGTAATTTGAAGTTCATAATAAAAAAAAGAACTTTCAATTAAATATTATAGTATAAATGCACATAAATTAGTGATTACTTAATTTTTAATAAACTAATAATAACAAACATCAAATTAAAACAGTGAAATTTCTAATTATAACTACGTCCTTATGAGAAAATATATCCATTTTTCTCTATGATGGTAATGGCTTTTTTATGACTCTAATTTTTTAATGAAGTTAAAGGAATGTGGAACTCATTTTTACCTATCACATTTTTTAGAATTGAGGTAATGAATTTACATAACTTTTCAGTTGGGTTGAGTATGCAAAATTTTTTACTTATGTAGTTGATATTCCCAAATTAAAATGGAACAATAAAATTGAATAAAGAAAACCTTTCTTTGCGTTTCATTGTTAGACAATAATATGCCCCAATTGAAAAGTTATGTAAATTCATTGCCTCTATTCTAAAAAATATCCTAGGTAAAAATGAGTTCTTCATAAAAGA
This sequence comes from Anisolabis maritima, assembly GCA_010014785.2. Taxonomy (NCBI): domain Eukaryota; kingdom Metazoa; phylum Arthropoda; class Insecta; order Dermaptera; family Anisolabididae; genus Anisolabis; species Anisolabis maritima. The sequence goes on along the minus strand of JAAAKE020133915.1, from coordinate 11,782 downwards.
CCCCTTTGATTTCATTAAAAAAAATACCGAACCCATTGGATCCCAAGAAATCTGATCTGAGGCCTTTTAGACTCTGTCTTTATTTATTTCTATTAATTGTTAACTAATATAATTTAAATAAAATTTTGTCGCTCAGAACGGGAAGCATAGTTGACCTTTGCTACCTGAAATCTCTACGTTTACACCAAAAGACAGGGTAGATGGCATCCCTATGATTCTAAAATTAAACGATAATTACCCAAAATTCCTTCTTTGGTGAGAGTTTTTTTAAATCTTTCGGTATCTGAGACCATTTAGACTAAATTAATTGTTAGCTAATATATCTTAAATAAATTTTTGGTATTTGAAGCCAAACCTCTAGCTTTGCACCAAGGGTCAGGGCTTTAGCTGAGAGTTCTATCTAATACTTATTTATCCCAATAAAAAAATTTTTATTGGATCTTTGGGCCTCAATCCTCTTTTAACTATATATTACATATACAAGTAGTTACTTGGTTTATTTTGATAATTTTTTTTAGCTCTTATTGGGCTCTAAGGATGGCCTCTATCGAGACCGATACATCGGCCAAATAAAAAATATTTGACTGCCATTGGACGTGCAAATTTTCACATCCAATAAGTCTAAAACTTCAACTGATTAATTCAAACATGTTTAATTGGGCAATACAAAAATAAATAGCAAAATTTTTTAATCGTTTCTTTATTGCGTCAAACAAATCTTCCAAAAAAAATTCACATATGAATATTATATATTAATAAATTTGTTATGGGGGTTTTCTATCATCTCTTTAGCCGAAGTTAAAACTTGCTAATACTGATAATAGATACATCCTCTGATTTATTTATTTAATTAACAAATTAAAATAAATATTACATCAAATGAATATTTTTTAAATTTCATAAAAGGTTAAACATGAGATTCGTTAGTTCGTTAGGTGGGATCTGTTCTGTAAACACCGGAGGCCCCAAAAGCGATTAGCCGAATTCCGAGCAGCGATTGTGTGCAAACACACATACACTCACACCTTTCTCTCTCTATTCCCCCCCCCTCCCTCTCCCCAATCCGAATATTTACTTAATATCGCTAAACAACTGATTACAATTTAACAACCTGCAAAATTCACCCTCCCCAATGATTTGTTCATTTATTCGACCGGATGAATTTAATTAAAACGTATAAAAATTGACATCGCATTTATTAGAATATTTAGCAAATTATTATTCTGAATTTTTTTTTTTTCATATTTGAAGAGTGGAATATGTCCAAGTTTTGTTAATTAGCAGAAATTTAGGAATAAATAAATAATTATTTTTTTTAATTTTCTTTAAAAAAAATATTATGTTATTAATTGAATTTTTTTTTTTAATTTCAGCTATTCATCCCAAAGTCGGTGTCATTTTGAGGAAAATCTAAATGGTGCAATTAGCTTATGGCAGTAAAAGGTAAGAAGAAGAGAAATTAAATATTTTTAATAAATAGTAAGAAATACTCAGACAAGACCACTTTAGTTATTGTTAAATCCAAAAATGATTATAAAAATACTTTTTTTTTAAATCTCTAAAAAAATGGTATTGTAATCATATCAATTTTCATTTTACAAATCAGATCATTTGTAGTACGAATCAAGGGATCATTTTTTCTTTTATATGGAAGTATAAGGTCCAACGGACCTATAATGACCAGAGGTCACAAGCAACCAAGAAGAACAGGAGAAGAAGAGAGTGGGGACTTGAAAAGGTGCTTGATGAGGTTAGATTTGAATGTATCTTGGAAACGCATCTTCCGATTAATAATAATTTCCTTTAAACATGTCGAAGTATCATAAAATAGATAAAATAATAATTGCTATTTTTCTGTAGTCGGATTTATCCCAAAAGTTGATGAAATTGGATATGATTTGAATATATTTTCTTTGAGGAAACTGTCATCAAAAATATATTTAAACTAAAACATCATCCTTTGTAGGTATTTTAGACATGTCGCTTTTTGAAGATGTCTTGCAATTTACTTAATCTGTTAACTCAATTATTAGTGAGTGCAATTATTAAAAAATTTCATTAAAATTTATTTTTCGTACCAATCACTAATCATAATAATGATATTTATTTTATAAGTAAGCTTACGATATTTATAAAAAATGTGAAAAGATTTTATTTAAAAAACTAATAATAATAAACAAATAATACTTAATACTGACTCTTGAAAAAAAAAAAATCCTAATAATAAAATGAATATTAAAGGAATTTTTAATACAATAATTCCACTTATTTAGAAATGAGTTACTCTATAAAATTACATGCAAGATATAAATAAAAATAATAAATATAAATAAATTACCCATCATTTAATCTTATTTTTTAATTTCGAGGTGTTTTCTTTGAATAAATTTCTCACCCCTTTTTTTTTTAGTCTTTTTGGCATCTGAGACCATAGAGACTCTGAAACGATACACAATATATTTATTATGATACTTGTAATCCAGGTATATTTATTCTCACTCCTTTAAATAACTATTTCAATAAATTATTATAATGATGTTTATTTTGATAATTCTACAAATAAAACACGCCTAATTTGAAATACATATATGTAACAAATTTAATAAAAAAAACCCCAAGAAATTTTCAAATTTTCAATTTCACTCAGAAGTAGACAAACTCTTATCTTCAGAGAACCATATTAATTTATTATACCTCCTACAAAAAAAAAAAAAAAAAAAAAAAAAAAAGATTCTTAGTCTTTTTCATATAATTAATTTCTTTGATTTATGTAGGTCATATAATCAACTAATAAGATCATTGACTCCGAAGCCGTTGTTCTGAATATAGAGGATAGTATTAATAACATTGATTGTTCGATATTCGACAACCTTGTTGCTCCATCTAACTTCAATATCCATTTTGAGATTTTGTTCACATACACACACAATGAGAGAGATAAAAAAGAGACAGACCTACAGACAGCCATTTTTGAAATTATTTTTTGGATTTTTAGCATTTCATAACGTGCGTTTAATATAAAAATTCATAATACTTTCATAAAGGCTAACTATGAATAACTCTATATAATAACTTATTTTGCAAGCAGCCAAGAACATTATTTAAATATAATTTCATTTCTTTTTACTATGTCTATGTTTCTACCGAATTTCTTCATCATAGTCTATTCATAACATATACTTTTTCGATATATATATATATAATCTAATTCATAGAGAAGTTAGAGAAACACTTGTTGAAGTCGATCACTAATTATTACAAACTATTAGTACTTTTTAAAAATATAATTAAATCAAAACATTTGAACAATTCGATGATAATAAATTAAATATAATCCCTGGCAGTGGTATAGCAATTCAAAATTATTCATAATTTATATCAACAGTATATAGGCCTAAATAGAGCGTTTTAAACTTAAATGTTTAATTTTTTTTTATTAAAGCAATTAACTATTAAAATATATGAGAATATATGAAAATTTAGTTTATAAAGTTGAAAACCAATGAAGGAGGTCTTGAATCTTCTGAACTCCCTCCCTCCCTTTGTACTGGTTGAGGGGCGTAAGATATCAACCTCACATCCAATCGTTACGTCGTAATCTCTCCTATTTGAGATTTCTTTGGTTTTATTCATTTTTGTATTTTTTTATTCTATCAATAAGATTTCTAGTATTTTATTTAAAACAAATCAAATAGTTAACTATTAGCCTGTTAGTATAATACTTTTAGCAAATGAATGCTCGCTCATAGAGTAGTGATACCAAATCTAAATTTTGTTAAATAACTAAACAACATATTATGAGAAAGAAACTCTCTGTCCTTTAGAAGAGAGGTAGAGGTTTGACTTCATGATCAAAGGGTTCAGTGGTTTGCTTCTGGAACGATGAAATTTTTTTTAATTAAATAGGATACTAATTAATTTAAATAAATATGAACAGATTACAGCGATCATATCTCTCATATATAATTTATCGTCTATGTCTGTGATGGCGAAAGAAAAAAAATGAAAAAGAAACATTGAGAAAAAAATGGTTTGGCATAAATAACTAAAGAAAATTTTTAAGAGAATATTTCTCATTAGGGTCTTCAAAAGATTAGCTTAAATATAAAAGAATTCTCATTCCAAAAAGAAGCTTACTCTCATCATATTCATATAAAATATTCATATTTTAATTAAATTTTGTTTTCATATTCAGTCCTTTATTCTTATATTAATTAATGCTCACACGAGGTTGTTATTAATTTTATAAATATAATGCACTTAAACATTTTCAAGCTAATAATAGAGAAATTTTGAAAAACTTTTTTTTACTGAAGGCTATGTTTCAGTATTTGTAAATTAGCGGCAATTTATTAAACGCCTTTAATTAACGGAGCATAGAATGCATCGCAAGGAGTCCAGGAGGGAAGAAGGGTGTAATTAGTGTGTGCAAGTTTTTGTCATTATCTTCAAGGGCCCCTGGTTGTATTCCCTCTCAAAAAAATAAATAGAAAAGGGTGACGTGAATTTTGCATATAGAGCACCAAGCCAATTGAGTCCGGCATCTCTTACTCCATGGTTGAGTACTCTCTTCGTCTAGATGATTTTATTATACAAATGTTATTTTTTTTTTGAGATATATATCCTCTTTTTACATGCGAAATGAACATTAGTTTATGCTTCTGACTTTTAATTCTTTTTTTTTAAACCTTATAAATTGAACTTTTACCGTTTATTTAACATCTTTTTAATTATATATTTAAACATGTATTCATTGCTTTATAATGTGAAAATTGTTATTTTTTTTTTGTTTTGTTTTTGATATTTAAACAGATTAAGAAACTTGGAGTTAAATTATTATTAATTATATACTCGTTATTAGAATAGATAATAGATCTTTTTAAAAAAATGTCATTTGCTTGTTATTTTCACGACTAGGGTTATTTGTAAAAATTCAAATAGTCTCGTTTTTTAATGCCCCTCCCTCCACTCGTCCGGATTTCAACGAATTTTTCCTGATTTTATTTTCTCTGATTCCAAAAAAATATTAATTTTTATTTATAAAAGCGTTTTTCAAGTCATCTTAGAGGTGGAATTTTGCAACTTAGCAGAAATATTTCTTATGTTGCTTTTATTTTATTTTTTGTTTTAGTGAGAATCGGATCAGCAATATTGAAGATTTTCTTATATAAAATATAGACAGAATATACATTGGTACACCCTATAGGCTTGACAATTGAAAGTTGAGGCTATTATTTTATAACAATTGGTAGTCAAAATAATTTGAATAAATTGTATAGTGACGCCTAGATCATGAAGCAAAAGTTTTATCTCTGATTGAAATTCTTATTTTAATTCTGTTTAATATTACTATCACCGACCAGGATTTCAAAACAAAAAGTGGTATTTTCAACAACCATATAGAACTAAATAAAAATCACATATACAAAATTTTAATTCTAAAAAAAAGATCTTTCTAAGAATATTTCTCCTTTATAGAAAGAAATACATAACATATATTTTTATTAACAATATCTCAGGGACCTATATTGTGAGAAAGTGGATAACCCAGAGACTGGCATTCTTTTACCTTTGTCAAGCTTCAAGCCGTTCGCGGATTGGGTTTTAATAAAATAATACTTAATATATTTAATTTTCTTTCATAATAAATACTAAAAATTATTTAATTGAATATTTTTTGAATATATCTGATTATACTATATTTTTTAGGATTAGAAATAGGAGAAAATAATTATTTTACAAAATATTTGTAATTTAGCCTATATAGAACTCGTACACACAAAGCGGAGTTTGCAAAGTTTGCTTCCCATCTAAAGTTATTTTTTTAAGTCTTACGACTCGGTCCATATTAATTGATAGCCAATTTAAATACAAGAAATTTTATCGCTTTGGACGGGATGCGAACTTCTAATCTTTGGAATGTGCATCAAGCGACATGGGTTTTTCACTGATATAAATTTGAATAAATAAAAAATGCTCATTTCGGAAATCTTCAAACCATGCATCACATAATACGCCCCTGAATCAAACGTTCTTTAAAAAATAATAAACGATTCCTTGACTTGTATAAATGAAATCTGTTTTTGCAAAGGAAGAATGAAAAAATCACATAAAAATAAATACATAATAAAATTTTTTATTTCTTAAAATATAGCCTATTTCTCATTTTACTATTTTTCTCTTTATTAATATTTAAACAATTATCATAGTTTTATTAAAATAATTTAGGAACAACAATTTTTCTTTTGCCGACGGTACAATAGACTGTACTGTTGAATGAATAATTTTAAAATTTTTTGAATAATTCAATCATAATAAATAGCTTAATACTTCTGAACTTAACAACTTTTCTTTAGTCTTTTTTTAATTATCCTTTTTATCTTTACTTTTTCTTTTAATTTCACATATACGAACTTTTTAACGCTTAAAAAAAGATTCCAGGCTCTTTTTTTAAAGACGAGGCAAAGTTATTAGAATTCGTAAAAAAAAAAAGAAAGGTTTTTCAAAGTTCTGAAATGGAATGCTGGAAAATATTTAAATAAAAGAAGCGAGGTACTTATTTTTTTCTTATAAAAAAAGCGGTTGAAAATCTTCAAATTTATTTAGACATTTTGTGATTGTTATTATAAAAATATCTCCTCCATCTATATTTTGTTCTTAAACACCACTTAGGGCTAAAATATACTTAAATTAATACATCTTTAAATTTAATTTTGAGAGGAAGATTAACGAAAAATCACTTTCTTTTATAATTATTCTACATCTTGAACAATTTTTTATTTCTTTTAAAATCCCTGTCAAATTTAAATGAGAATTCAAATTTAGATATTTATTTTATTTATTAAAAAAATTAATCCTCTGCCTTTTCTTTTAATCATTTATATGATTACTAACCTGTCAAATTCTAGGATGTGTTTTTGAAGGTGAAAATAGGGCTACGAATTATTTGCGAATTATTAATTATCGAAATATTTAATATAACAAAAAAGTAGCTTTTATAAAATTATTCTGTATTTAATGTGTCATTTTTTAAATCTGCGTTTCTAATGAAAATGCTATTTATTATTAGAATTTATTTTTCGGGCAAAAATTAAACTTTTTCAACATAGCTGCAGGACTAAAAATGATTTAAGTGCCAATATATAAGATTTTAGTTTTTGGGCTGCTTTTGAATTTTTAAAACAAAAGTAAAAAATGTTTTCTCCAACTAATGAATAGGTTTTTGATCAGTTAAAAATTTAACATAAAAATTTAGATATTTCTTTTTATACAAAAAAAAAATATTCGCACCTAAATCACTTCGCACCGCAGCTTCTCAATTTATTTTTGAAAATTCTATCAAATTTTAAGTGAACATTAGAATTGGTTTTACGGGTGATTACGGTATTTAAAAACACTGTTCGCCTACCTTGAAAATATGCGGAGTAAAAATGCCCTGCATCAAACATCCATGGTGTAACTCCGAACGGTTGGATGGCGCGTACCAAAAACCAGCACTTGTGAACGCAGTTACAGTCCAAAATAGGGAATCTTGGGCAAAGAGTCTATGTAAATAGGGTTAATGAAATTAGAGAAGCAGCAACTGGGGCACAAATAAACAAACAAGTAAGCAAAAGCAAAAGTACACCTGTGCTGCGTCAAGCACAGTCCAATGCCCGAATGCACACACCAAGTATGTTCGTAATGTGTTGTATGTTGCGTGTGATATGTTGAGACTGGCGGTGGTGGCGTGCTGTGTGTTCGTTTGCACCCTATGCCAATCGGCCGACAGGCCATTCGCCCCCTCCCTTCTAACCCCTACCTTCCACCCTTTTGAGTTGAGGGGTGGGGAGGCCACGCCCCCTTCAGTACCCAAAGCCCCGCCCCGCGCCCTCCGCACGCATTCACCGTCAATTTATGACTCGCGTTGGATCGCCTGGATTTACTTGCAAACCTACTTTTGGTAGAAAAAAAAATACTACTCCAGATTATCCGTGGCCTTCAACGCCTTTAAATTAAATAGAACAAATATAAAGATTTTATACGAATAACTTATAATATCATTTACAAATCACCAATCAAAAAAGATTTTATTTTTCCTTAGTCCTGGAATTTGTCCATCTATCAGATTTTTTTTTAAAGAAATATGGAAAAATTAACTATTTACAACACCATTAATAAAAATTAAATTATATTTATAATTGTTATGGGACAAATAAAAAACTTTTCCTTTGCTTTTAAGCCAAATTATCGTCTCTATTCACTGTAAGGTGGGGACGTTTCGGCCGATATTGCAGGCCTTCATCGATTGCGTTAAAAAAGACATGTCAAAATACAAAAGATAACGACATTAGCTAATTTTTTTTTCACAGATATATTTTTTATATTATTGTTGAAGCCTTCTGTGTCTGACACACACATATACTATGAAAAAATTTCTCTCAGTCACTCGTTTTCTTAATAAGAACCTATAGCTATATTATTTTTATAAGGGGAGGGGGGGGGATTTAATTAAATTAATTTGGAACAAAACACAATATGTGGTACAAAAAAAGATAAGCTACTGGGGGCAATATAAGTGAGTTCGACACTTCTAAAAATATAATTTACCGGTAGATAAAATTTCGATATTAGAAAAATTTGGCAGGAATGAAGAAAAATACTAATCCCCTGAAATGTAATTGGACAACCGCTATCTTTGGTTTCGTCTTAATGGATGGATATGAAATCGGAAAACACTTCATTTAATAGGTAAAACATTATAAAATTTGATTATTTTGAATTGAAGCACGCCTAATTATCCATTAAGACGAAACAGGGATATATATACCATGGTCCTACAAAAGTAGGAGTAGCGTTAGGGTGGCAGTGCTCTCTTTGGTAAAATTAGGTAGCAAAAAAAAATCGTACTGACAAAAAAATATTTTTCTTTAAATTATTATTCTTTTGGTCTACGTCTTCCCCACCAACCCATCCTCCCACCTCCTTAGAAAATTGTTTTTGAGTTTAGGGACCTAGAAAACATAAGAAACATAAAATAAAGATAATAATTCCGAATGATTATAGATAGAGTTTTATTAACTAGATAGAAAGTCCTGTCCCTTAGTGCAAAGGTAGTGGTCGCGCTTCACTTGCCAAAGGTCAACACTTCGCTTCCCGTTCTGAATAACAAAAATTTATTTATATTATATTGGCTAATAATGAATATAAATAAATAAGCGCGCAATCTAAATTTCCTAAAAAGACAGAAAACTAATAAGAAATATAATAATAAATTATTAAGAAGAAATTAGATAAGGATAAGAAAGCGTAAAGGCATCAATTTAACTACAAAACAATAAACCACAAACAATTATAGATGGGTCGTTTGGGGATTTAAGAGGCGTTTTTCTCCCCTCTCTTCTAAAAATAAGTAATCGGCGAAGATGGGGAGGTGACTGCGTTTCTTTGGAGGGATTTTTTAGCCTTCGCATTTCTAAAGTGGGGATAAAATTTTTCAAATTCTGGAAACCGACTATAACCTAAAAAAAATTATGTTATTTCTTTTACTATTCGCATAAAATGAGTTTTTATATGCCTAAAGTAAGAAATCAAATTCCCTGTTCTGTTCTATCAATCAATCAATATATATTTAAGTTTCTCTCTTTAAGTTTTTTTTTGTCTTAAATGGCTAAATGACTCCTTCCTTATTAATTATTTATTGTAAATTAATTGGTAGCCAAAATAATATAAATAAATTTTTGTCGCTCAGGACGGGAAGCGAACCACTGAACTTTGGTACGTGAAGCCAGACCTCTAGCTCTGCACCAAGGGACAGGGCTCTCTATAAGTTAATCTTTATCTGTCAATATTTATTTAGATTTTTAATAAATTATTTTAGAGGAAGCGAGTCGAGGGGATAAAGTGATTCAGGTTTAAATCTACCTCATAACAAAAATTTATCCTACTATCATGCCTGCCTCCTCCTAGAGAAGGCAACAGGAAGCCTCAATATTGTTCCCAAGAAAGATACTTTCTAGTATAATTATCTCAGTTCTTAATACAAATGAGTGAAACGAATTAATTTGCCTGTAAATAAAATTTGAAACGTAATTAGGGCAGAAATTGAATGAACTTCGTAATTATAAATCTCTCTCTCTCTTAATAAAAAGTATGTTCAAAGAGTTGAATAGACAATATTAATGTATACACTAATATCTGGTTTTAAAGTGTGAAAACAGCTCCATCAAGTCTATTATAATTAAATAGAGAACAAGATTAAACTGATAGGAAACCTAAGATTAAATTTTCTTTTTAATAGAAAATTATATTAATATTTAGGGTTTAAAATTTCGGTGCCAGGAAATAAAAAAATAGTCAATAATCTTTTTATCTTGAGGCATTTATATATTAAAGAAAATATTTGTATTTGACTATGTACAGTAAGTTTTACAGGTGCTTTATTAAAAAAAATGTCACAAATGTAAATGGAAATTTTCTAGATTAAAATACAAAAATTCAAATCAAAAATTTTCTTTTATATTTTTTAATAATAAATAAAATTAGATTGGAATTTTAAAACAGACATTCGAAACTTACTGTACTTAAAATATACATATATAGTTATATACACATAGTTCTTTGTTTATTGAAATTTTAGTTAATTAAATTTTAATTGGTTTAGCTGGAACTTGAACTCACCACTCTTAGAGTCTTAGGCAAAATTAGCTTAACTTAACCTCACTTTTAGGAATAAATGTCAAACTCTGCTCGCAGCCTTGCATTACAAGATCATAATACCGCGACACTCAATGGCCAGAAGCCTATCATTACAAACTTTTTTGAATTATAATTTTGTATTGACCGCGCCTAATCCAGAGAAAAGAAAAGAAATTGTAGGTGAAAGATTAGCAGCTCTAGTGCTGAGTAAATGTCAAAACTGTATATATTATATAATAATAATAATAATAATAAATTGACAAATTTCTTTTATTCTTTTTAATAAAAGTGAAATGCAATTCAAGTTCTTCTAATGTGTTTCTTCAATCATATTTGGTTAGGACATTTCTACTAGTCCAGAGATTAACTTTCTTAGGATAATCCTGGGCTGGATTCCCGTTTTCCGTTACCAGGAGGCTAAAAGAGTTGAATAAATTTTACCTTAAGGAGTTGCCTCGACTGATCGCCTTCTTTACTACTAGCGTAATCCTAAAACTCTATATTTACAAATGTTATTTTGTATAAAATCTTCCTGTTTCTTAGTTGAGAGGCAAAGCACTGATTTTCATAATCCAAGGGTTACCTTCCTGAACAAAAAAATTTATTTAAATTATATTTGCCTTTAATTAATTTAAATAAATAAGAATTGAATGTAAATGGCCTCAGATGCCGAATAAGGCTTTTTAAAAAATTATAAAAATTTTCAAATTAATATGTAAATAAATTTTGAACATTTTCACGATTTAAATAAGTATTTCCGTTTAAGATACTTCTAAACATGAGTTTTCTTATTTTTTTTAACCAAGTGTGTAAACCTACAGGGACATTGACAAATTCTTTAAAAGGGATATTCTCCCTCTTTATTCAGTGAACAAACGAAGGGACGTTTTAGGAGGTCCCTTTTCGAACCTTTATGAAAAACTTAATATATCATGTTCAATGGGTCTAGTGAAAGGGTAATACTCTAGAGCCTCAAAATTTCATTTGACCTTTTTTATCGGGCCCTTCTATTGTGAGGAATTGTCAGCTTCCCTTTTTTTTTTTTTTTTTTTTTTTTTTTTTTTTTTTTTTTTTTTTTTTTTTTTTTTTTTTTTTTTTTTTTTTT
>JAAAKE020133904.1:0-14094 GCA_010014785.2 Anisolabis maritima | reverse complement strand
GGCCACAAACCTCGTTTTACGGCCGATTGCAATCGTAAACTTTATTCGTCACAAGAATAAGAAGAAGGGAAGTGGGGGGTGGAAAACACTAAAATCCAGGAGGGATGGGGGGAGGGGGGGCGCTCGTTTCATTAGCACACGCTAATATAATGTTTGTCCTTCAACAGTGAAGCCACCGAAACTTTGTCTTGCCTTATCTTTATTATGAAAGCCAAACAACAAAAATTAAATTTATGGAAATTGATTAGAATTTTTTTTATGAATGATGAATTTATTTTATTTTTCATTTGCATGATGCCAAATGAAACATTTTTATTATTTATTTATTTAGAGACTTTTTCTGCTTTTCAAATACACATATATTTATATAGGCAAATCTCTCGCTTGCTACCGCCAGTCACTTGATTGACACCCTTGTGCCTCGGGGCCACCCATCCGAGGTTCAGCGGTGATTGGCCTTGCTTGGGGGCTCTTCCTCCTCGCCCAGACCCGCCGGCATTTTCATAAGTAATTAGATACCAATTGTTTTAAATACATTCTACATACCCCGAAAGACAAAAACTCACACATCAAGAATATAAATATATTATTATTGCGGTTGCAAAAACAATTAGTCCTTGCATCTTTAAATAGTTTAGCTGTTATTTTTTCTATTTCACGATGAAATTTTGTAATTTTATTTGAAAATAAATGAGATATAGTTATTTAATTACTGGATTCTAGTACAAAAATTCTTTAGAGCAAAGGTAGAGGTGTGACTTCACCCATGGGGCCAGGAACCCTGAATGATAAAATGTACTTAAATAGTCTCAGACGCTAAAACAAGCTTGTCAAATTCCCGGCCCTCGAAAAAATTTTTTGCGGTCCTCAAACTGATAAATTTTTGGCTTAATTGAAACCAGTACAAGTCTCCATTTCCAGTCGCTTTAAAATTTCATTTTATCTTTATTTAAGGACTTTCTGTGATTCTATTACGTTTTTTCTGTCCTGATACAAAGAGAAAAAGTTTAAATGAAATTTGAAAAACTTTAAACATCATACAAAAATAAATTTTATTCCCCTCAAGCAAAAATCCTGGCTTATTCGAGGTTTTTTAAAATGGATGGATGGTGTATTTTTTTTTTATTAAAGGGTAGTTGACCGAGGGCCATTTTCCCCGTACTTTTGTGTTATACAAGATGATAAAAATATTTTCCATTTACTGTATTTATTGTATATACAAGTGTAAGCAAATAAAGAAAAATTAAAAAAAAAAAAAAAAAAAAAAAAAAAAAAAAAAAAACCTGAAGAGGCTAAATATGAGCCGAAACAGGACGCAAAAAATAAAATTGTTTTAATATTATTCATTATCTTGGTGATTACAATAAAAACTAAACTAGTATTTATTCTTTTCTCACCAATTAATCCTCGTTTAATAATATGATATATTAAGAAATCATCTCCTACATTTTTGCTAAATGAGTGACTCGAGATTGAGAATGTGCTGACTCAATGGGAGCTATGCTACACCGCCCCGTGAGGCCATGACGATTATAGGCAAAGAAAATCGACTTGCGTCGGGGTTTCGTTCCAATATTTCCATCGAAAGCCAGTTCTGACCTAAGCTATTATAATTATATTTTCATGTTAAAAAACTTAAAATTGTTGGGAAAAACAAATATTTATAAATTATTTATTTGTGTATATGTAAATACATATGTATGTAGGAAGAAAAATTTTAGGAATAAAATTAATTGGCAATAATATCTACGATCTTTGTCCTTGATGATCGATGACGCTGTGTCCCCAAAACGGTAATAAAGTTAAAATAAATAAATACCCTGGACCGAAAAGTCTTCGTTGTCTTAGTCGCCTACATCTACGTCCTTTCTCTTCAAAAAAAAAAATTAAGTCTTTTTAGTCATCTGGGACCATTTAGACTCCGTGCTTATTTATTTAAATTAATTAGTAGCCAATATATTATTTAAATAAACTTTTGGCAATTGATTATGTGAAGTGAACCAGCGAGCTTTGGAACATGAAGCGAACCTTCTTCCTCTACTTTAAGGGAGAGCGCATTTTCATCGTTATTATTTGGATTGTCTAAGTTCAATCAAAGATTTAGATTTTTTGACTTTTGATGAGTTTCAATCAATGACTAACATTTTTTTTAAACCATAATATTATTTAGCTACCAGAATATTTACTTTAAATTATTTTTTTCAAATCATTTCTACATCTCTTTCTTTCTGATCTAATCATAAGAAAATAATTATATAATGTAGTCTAAAGATCTATTGGAAACTTTTTAATGACTCACCCATTAGCTTTGCTATTTAGTACTAGCAGCTAGCCTATTTAATATTATATTAATAAATGCATAACATATGTAATTTAATTATTAATTCTAATAGTTAAATATGGAAATTTAAAGAAATTAACTTAACATATTAATGACTGAATTATAAATTAAAAAATGCATGACAAAATAAGAATTTAAAACAAAAAAAAAATTATTTACTACTCATGCAAGTTTTATTATGATCGGCTGAGGGAATAAATAACATCGCCCCTTGGATATTTTGCAATTGCACTTTTAAATAGGGAGGCAAAGAATTTTAATTATTTTATGTAACAAAAATTTTGTCCAACTTGCTTAACGTTTTCTTTCTAAAATAAAGATATGAAAACGGATCATTAAAAGTTTGCTTTGCAATCAGGAAAATTTTTTTTTTTTGAAAATTCAGGATCTCTGATTAAAAAACTTATGTAATTTTAAAAATGTTAATAAAGTGTGGGGCAAGTCATTAGAAATTGATATTTTAGGTCTTTCTCAATTCCTCTTCTTCTGTAATGGCACTGTCTCAAGGAAATTTAGCCAATTCCAATGCATTAATAATATATTAAAAAAATGGCTAAAATATGTCTTATTATATTATTTTGCTCTACAGTTCATTATTCTTATTTATAAAGGGTAAAATCGAATTTATATTAGTTGGAAGGGGAATTTAATCCATGATATTCTCAAAAATTTGCATATTTAGTCTTTATTTTTCGTGCAATTTAAATATAAATAAAGAATGATATCCCCAACCGAACAGAATAGATCCTCCCTCAATCAAATTCTATGAAGATATGCAGGTGAAATCGCGTGTCTCAATCTTAACCTGGCTAATATTCCGAAATAATTGAATTTGGGGTCAGGGCCTGGATGGGATTTCGTACAAGTGGTTTCCTGAATCCCAATATCCTTTGATCCTTATTATATTCTTGGCATCATTTAGGGCAAACTTCATTTGTAAGCGGAATTCCCTCTAAGTAGATTGGTGAGCAAGTTTGTCAGCTCGTTGTATTAATAATGCCCTATGACGTGCTATCCACTTTATATTAACATTTTTACCCATTTCTGATTTCAAATTTGCGATTTCTCTATTAATGTCAATAATGATTTAATTAACATTGGCATTTTTTAGGAATTTAAAGCTCTGGAAATCTGTTCATATTAAAAATTTTTTTTCTGGCAGGTTCTTATAAAACTGAATTGCTTTTAATACTGTCGAACATTCAGCAGAAAATATTGCAAAATCTATAAAAGTTTTTCAGTGTTATTGGTAGGACACCAAAAAGCACCTCCTATGACCATTATACTCGGAATCATCAGTGATGTGTGTTTGAGAAAATTTAAATTGACCAAATTCCTAAAAACTAAGTTGTGATTGACTATATATTTATCAGAATGAAAATTTATTATTTGAACCTTAAAATTAAGAATATTCAAATCTTGGGCAAAAATTAGGAATTGAGATGAAGTGAATAAAACTTAAATCCTATCCTCTATCAATTTAATGCCCTCTAGACATTTTTGAAAAATTCTCCTTGAAACTAGAGATCTTATATATCTTATATGTTCTTATATCTAATTATATATAGACAGAATTTATAACAGGTCATTCATGTTAAGTTTATTTAATAAATAATTAGCTGGTATCATCTTTCTTCTAATTTTCCCTTCGAATCAGCAAGCAGAGCATTTGTGGGTGCCGACTTTAACGCTCCCATATATCGTCTAATACAACGGTGGGCGGCAAATTTCTATCCGGCCCACTAGACCTTTAGAGAAAATTAATCAAGAAATATTTTCAAAAACGAAAATTTTAAAAAGAACCGTTAACTAACCGTTATGCATGGGTATCCATTGAGTGTAGCGAATTATCGAGCCCGACAACACCAATCATCGTTACGCAAATCTCAACTCCTCGTTATTAATCGTCTCTTGGTTTGCGGGATCGAGACAAGAATTTAGTTTAGTTACGTACGTCACAACCAGAACCACCACAACTATTTAATTTAATTTAACATTTATTTGTTATAAAGACAATAGAAAAATTTCTCGAATAATTTATTTTAATAACATAATTAATTATATATAAAGGTCAAATAAAAGGCTAATTTTTTTGGTATAAGTATATTTATTTGCAATTATTCGCCCAAATAATCACCTGCGAATAAATATTCTTTTGCCAAAAAAAAAGAGCCTTTTATTTTGACTTTTATAATTATTTATTTGGCATCTCACATCTCCATATTTAAAAAATACATAATAATACATAATAATAAAAAAAAACTACATATTTATTTTAGTTCTGAGAGTAAAATGGCATCAGACAAAAGAAAAAAAAAGAAAAGTAGATTTGGAAAACAACTTTTCAAGATAAATGGACGTTGCATTATTTTTTTATGGAGGATGACGGAAAATCTTTATGTATGATTTGCTCTGAAATTATCGTTGTAAAGAGAAAATTTAATTTAAAATGACATTCTCAAACAAGACAGACAGCAAATTATGATAATTTTCAAAGTGCAGAAAGAGTGAACAAAGTTGAGAATTCAAAAAAATCCTTGAAACCTCAACAAAATGTCTTTGTGAGCATTGAAAAAGAAAATTAAAATAATACATACAAATTTTGTTGTTGCTTTGCAAATAGCAAAAAAATTAAGATGAAGAATTTTTTAAAGAATATATATCTGAAGTTGAGGGATTACTCATACCAGAAAAAGGGAAAATTATCGTTTCAAAAATGTGGGCTTTGCCCCCCCATATCAAAAACTTAAAAAAGAACCTATGACACTGACAAATACGAGATTTATTTTTATTTGACATTCCTCTTCGAAAGGGCTGTCCCTTCCGTAAATAAAACGCCGGCGCCAGTCCAAAAGGTGCAACTACAAATAAACAAATCCCTAATAAATAATAGTTTTGTGGAGGCCATGCCAGTCATCCAGGACATTGTAAACTTTTCTGATAGTCTCCTGTATTCTAATCTTAAACCCTAAAGTGAGTATTTATTAATACTATTACTTTTTTTTACTTCGAAATATATATATAAAAAAAAAAAAAAAATTTCTTACGTTATAAAAACATTTCTTAGCAAAGTTTTCGTTTTATCTTTTCCCCCTTTTTTTTCTTTTTAATAACCTTTTATTTTTTCGAGGGTTGATCTGATTGGAGGAAATCTCTTTTTCTCTCTCTCTTCGCAATGTGTGTTTCCGATTTAAACTGATGACTTAATATTAAGAGAGAAAAGGGATTTTTTATTCTTTTTCTTAAATCACTTGATAGGCCAATATATGTCACACCAAGTCATCTGATTCAAATTATGCATTCCTTTTTCCTTTCCTTCCTCTTCCATAATTTAATACCAAAACTTACTGTGTACTTTTTTAAGCTTCGACACTCTCCTTGAAAATATACATTATATGAATGTAAATGGTTAATATAAAATTGCAAATATCCTAAATACAAAATTTTTTAAATTCATAATGCAATATACCAAGATTTCTTTGATTTTCTCCCTAAGTCAGACAAGAGGGCCTCTGAGAGGGAAATGTTCAGTTTGATATTGCATCCATAGGGTTCATTCACAAAGAGGATCCATCTTTTTTTCTCATGTCATTTAGATTTCAATAACCAAAATAATTTAATTATATTTTATCGCTTAGGATGGGAAGCGAATTTCTGACCCTATGAACGTCATTTGAGATCTAGGATCCATCCTTGGGAATTTTGTAAGAATATTAATATAAAAATTATCGTTCTTTCAAAAATTGCTTCGAATTCTTTTTTTATTTAAGTGACTTCAATGCTTTTCTCTTAAATTACAATTTTGTATTAAATATAGCCCAGTAGTATAAATATGAATATAAAATAAATTAGAATTAGAATAATAATTTAAAAAAAAGTTGTTTAGAATTAAAACATTTTGCTATTAAAATATTTAGGAGAAATTTTCGATTTCCTTCCTTTGCTTCTACTGACTTTAATCCCCCCCCTCCCCCTTGAAAAAAATTCATTTCGTTCTGGTACTATTTTTTAAAAAACCATTTGGGACATACGTGGATGCTGACTACAAGTTACTCGATGTAATACTATCATACTTTTTTGCAATTCCCTTTAAGCTTGTCTTTTCCTTCTCAAATGTTAGGTTAGAAGAAGACTGTTTATTGAATAAATAAATAAATAATGAGCATATGTGATTGAGCCTTTAATGAATATTATATAAATAGGTATTGTTTCTTCTTTTTATTAACATCCTTCCTTAACAGCAACTCGCTGGAAAAGTTTACTGTAAGATGCATTCTGCTAGTCTTCGCCCTGGCCTGAATTATTCTCTGAACGGTATTTACTTACCATGACTCCTTGGATATATCGTCGATTTTCTTTCTTCTTTTCAAACTCAATAAATTCAAAATCAGCTTTTTAATTTTCTCTTCGTTTCGGTTCTTCTGTTTGCATTTTATTTTCACTGCAACAAAAAATTGCCACTTTTTGATAAAAATACCATTAATAATACTACAAATACAATTTTAATATGCTATTAATTTATTATTTATTTTTCAAAAGCTTTAAAGATAGATAACGTTGGACTGTAAATTTATTTTATAAGGGCTAAGAGATTGAATCATCTCCAATTCCAGGAATTCCTTAAATTTATCCATGCTCACTCTGGAAAGATGAAATAAGTTGAATGGTTAAGTCGAGGTAAAGATTTTATGATTTGCGAAAAAAAAAATGAAATTGTTTATAAAATCAAAAACAAAATCTGATGATGAAAACTGGACTTTGGCATTTTTAGTTGATTTAAATGTATCAGGATGAAAAACAAATGCTCATTAAAATGTTTCAGACTAAAACAGCGTTCGAAATGAAACTGAAAGAATGACAACCTCAAATTGAGACAAACCATTCTATGCATTTCGGCTGGATATCTAAAACCATTCGTCTTCTTCCAATGGGAATGTGACTTAGAGAAGCCAAAAGGTTGGTCAACTCTGATTGAGACATTCCCCAAGAAAAACTGACAAGTGAATGGCTGAGGTTGCAAAAAATGCACGATATCTTAATATATAAATAAATACGGGTGTATTTCCAATGGCGGTCAATTACAAGAACAACTTGCCTAAATTTGTTTAATAGATTATTTTCCCATAATTCCCTATCTAATGAATATATACTATAGAGTGCTGTTCCTATATTTTCAATTTTAGTTGGATAAAAAATACCACACACATGTGTAATAATCTAGTTTTAACGATTTGTTCATCAAATGCTAATGTATTAATCAAACATACATACGGGGGCAATATTTTATTAACCTATCAATAGAGTATTAGTATAGGCATTAGGGGTACTTTCTGATGTAGGTAATTTTGACATAAACATAGACTCATTAGGTAATCTTGATTTCGATCGGATTTAGTGATTCTCTCCTGGCACATAATCGACCCTTCAATATACGTACGTGTATGATTACAGGCCAAGGTTTAGTTTAGGACTCCCGCTTTACGAAATTACAAGGGAATTCTAAAAATAAATTTTTTGGCATCCATCTGTATTTAAATTAATTTGAAGCCGATGTAACTTTATCGTTCAAGACGGGATGCAAACCACTGACCCTTAGATCATAAAGCAAACTTTTACTCTAAAGGACAAAGCGATTAATATCTTAAATTGATGAAATATTTTGAAAAAGAATTAAATTGTCTCTGAATTCCTGGAGACCTACATATATTTTATTAAAATTTTCTGAGTCCATAAGAATTATAAATATTTATATATTATGGGTATCAAAAATAAACTCCGTAAACTTAAAGTTCTTAGACTCCTAAAAGACCTTAAAGGGTCTCTAAGTTTAGGGAGTGTTTTCTTATTTTTAATATCCATCATACATATAATTGCACAAAAAATCAAAAATTAAACAATATTTAACGTAATTACAAAAAAATTTAAAAAAAAAACTTATTTTTGTTTAAAATGCACAAAAAATAGGAAAATAACTATTTGCTAAAAGATGTTGAGTATTTATGCCGAAATATAAAAAGCTCATTGAATATTCACATTCTATTAAAATTCAATTGGCGGAATGGTTAAGTAGAAGAGTTTCTGGTTTGCGAGGATGCAGCCAAGGAGTTTTTTCACCAATCAAAGTAAAAATATCCAATTGAGACCATAAAGTTGTTAATTATATATTCCGTAAAACTCTGATTAACGTGATTCCGATTAGCACGTTTTTGGCAAATTAAATGGAACCCTTTCTATTTCACTACGATTTAACACGATCCAAACAATTAGAAAATTTAAAAACCTCAGGCAATTTATATAGCATTTGTTCAAATAACACGATTCCGCTTAGCACGGCGCCCACCAGATTTAATTAACCGTGTTAACGGGGGTTTGCTATGTAGATTTATATAATTATTTAGTCATGATAATAATTCATTTTTAGGCTAAAGTTGGCTAAATAAAATTTGGCTGAATTGGGAATTTTTACGTTTCATTAGTGAAAAAATCTCCTTGACTATATCCAATGACAATTCAGCATGGTTAAGTGCCAAATTTTATAATATAAAAATTCTTCAAGATTTATCGTTGTCAAAATTTTTATAAATTTTTTCTCTTTTTCCATCCTAAGCATAGTATATTAGTTGAAATCAGAGGTTTTTTATATAAGGGAGAATAAGAAAATACACGGTGAATCAGATAAAATAAATAGGAGGTCTAAAAAAATAATTTTGACGCTTTTATCCTCATCATAATGATAAATATTAAGATGACCAAGCAAGACCGAAACGTCGCTCTAGACCGAATAAATTATTCTTTCTTTCTATCTATCTACTAAGAAAAGGAAAATAACTTTTTTTTTATGACTATAAAAATCTTTGAAAAATATAATTCTAAATTAGTAATAATTAGCCCGAGGGAGATGAAAAAAATAAAAAAAATCATTGGGGAAATTTTTGCCGAACGCTTCGCACATATTCAGAAATTTTGATATCACAAAGAAGCAGACTTATGCCACTCAAAAGAATTCTCATTTGAATATTTTTTGCCCTAATAAGCTTGTTAGTAAAAAATTAATTTTTTTAGAAAAGTTTTATTTTTATTAAAGAAAAAAAATAAAATTTTAACTCAGAATAGGCCCGCAAAAATCTCCTTTTAATTTTTTCAAAATTTAATTTAAATTTAATTTAGCTATTTGATAATTTTCTTATCACAAAAGAAGAATCTTTTTGAATAAAAAAACAAAAAAAAAAAAAAAACTCATTTAAATCGTACAAGCAACAAACGACTGGTTGCCTTTTGCGAATTAATTATTTTAATTTACTCCTTGAATAAGATAGGAATAATTATAGAGGAGAAGTGCAACAAATTTGAATATGAACTTAACTTAAATGGATTATTTTGGCAAATAATTACACATTAGTGTTGCAAGTGCACTCTCTTATTAATTTTGTATTTTATGCATTAAAAAAAAATCTTTTTAAGATAATAAGACAAGCTAAAAAGGGATATTATGTTGGTAGGTACTTACAAATTAAAATATTACTGAATGCAAAGTTAAGGTAGGAAAAAAATATAAAGAATAGAATTTACATAAGTAATGATAAATTCCCTAATGTGGCCACCAAAGAGCAGATAAAAAATTCAATGTTACCGCCACACAACTTTCTCTTACCTAATATAAGGAAAATTGTGTGATATGCTGTGACTGCGGATTTTTTGTGTCGGACCTTCTAGGTAGCTCGTTCACAATTTTAATTTACGTTTTATTTTTAGAGATTTATCATTTGTGTGTATTAATCAATTATTAATATTATAAAAAACAAAAAATAAATAAATATGCAATTAAATTCCAAATAACACCCACCTCGTGGCCGAGAGGTTAAAACTATTGACACTGTCAATATTGATAACCATACAAGCCAAGAGATATGGGTTCGAATCCCAGGCAGTTCGATGAAAATTTATTTAAAGCAATTGGATACCAATTGATTTAAATTAATATGCCTGGATAACGAGTATCGTAAGTAATAAATTGATGATAATGGTTTACAAGTCTATATGACCTCAGATACCGAGAGACTTAAAGATTAAAAAAAAAATCCCAAATAATACAAATATAGGAATTCAAAATATTTATATTTTGTTACCATGGCAACGAGTTGTCCTATCTTTTCCATGGAATTATAAAAATCCTAAATTGAGGACTCCACTTTTAGGAAAATGAATAATTCCTCTTACAGATTATCTAATTTATTATATGTCCAATTAATTTAATCAAATAGAATAGTTTAAGGGGAAATCACAAAAAACCTAAATAATTTTTTTTTAAGGCGAGGGGGGGATAAGGGATAATAATTCATTTCAAAGATCATCTAATAAATAATTGATATATGAATTTTAATCAAATGATAACGAATTTTGAGAAAATCTAAAAAAAAAAAACTAAAAAAATACTTAAGCAACGTACTAATATTCTTTGGTCGATTTTATTGAAAAGTCTCGATATTCATGACATGAATACCTAGCTTAAATATAAAATTTCATCTTCGGGCGTTTTTTCGTTTTTGAGAAATCTTGCACCATTTTGCTTGACCCAGTTTTTTTTTTTTTAGATTCAAGGGACCT
This sequence comes from Anisolabis maritima, assembly GCA_010014785.2. Classification (NCBI taxonomy): domain Eukaryota; kingdom Metazoa; phylum Arthropoda; class Insecta; order Dermaptera; family Anisolabididae; genus Anisolabis; species Anisolabis maritima. The sequence continues at coordinate 3,149 of JAAAKE020133904.1, read as the reverse complement.
CAAAACGTATATTTCTGTTGGAATCTCGACATCGATTTTCACTAAAATATTACAAGAAGAAGAGAGAGAAAGTAAAAACTATAATTTATGGTAATTCGCTAAATTATTACTTATTATGCCCGCAATACATTAATACAATAGAAATAAAAAATTTTTTTATAAGTAATATTCCAATCAAATTACAAATTCTTCACATTGATGCAATCATTAAGAGAAGACTCAGGGGAGGGAGAGGAGGGGGTTCATTGATCAGACAGCTTCTGATTTTATACTCTGTGTACGTATGTTGTGATATTATATGGCTGTCAGTAGTTAAATAATTGTTGATAAACATCTCTCTAGAAAAACTATCCTCTATCTACAACAGCTCTCAGCTGGTTAATTAGTAAACTGAAAGACAAATTAAGTTTAGGCTAATTATAACCAATGCAAATCAAGGGCAAAGCGTCTTAGATAGCCAGATAATACAAACCTTTTATTTTTTTAAGATAAAAAAACTATTTTTCAATTAATTTAATTTAATTAATATTACTGATGAAGCCCAAGGGGCTCAAAGTGGGGTGGCGGGAAGGAGGAGATCTAGCCTTGGTAAAAAATATCCGAAAGTCAAAGGCCCTTCACCAAAAAAAAAATCAAATTATTTTTATTTCAAAATAGATGCATTATCTCGCATTGGGCAAATAAATATAACAATTTTTTAATAAAGGTTTCGAGAACTCTTTTCCCCTCTCCTTTATTTATATTAGGGTATTTAGAATAATTATTAGAAAAAATTTTTATTTTTTTTAAAAAACCCTATGTTATATTTACCAGTATTATATATTAATGAAGAAAAAGAAAAAAAAAAAAAGGAACAACAGGATAAGAAAATTCTTATTTTTTAGTCCTTTAAGAGGACTTAGATACATTTCAAACCTCGGCCCCTTTTGTAAAAATTCGTCTTCAGTCAAGTCAAGATTTAATTTTTAATTCTCTTTTATAACTCTTATAATATACTCAGAAACTACTTGACGGATTTACATTGGTTTTTTCATTGTGTAAAAAATTTCTAGAGTGGTTTTTATTTTTAGGTGTTAATTGTAAAAAATTTACTGGCAACTCAATCTTTTAATTAAAGAATTTTTAACATTAAATTAAAAGAAAGGAAATTTATCAAAAAGCTACAACGCTCTTAACGATTTCTGTATTTCAACTTGAATTTTCCCCGACATTATATATTGAAATTTCTTTCTTTTCAACGTGAATTTTACAAAGAAAACTCAAAACTAATATTTTATACTCTAAATCTATAGGGTCTCAACTGAGGCTACAACGAGCGTTGTAGCCTCACTGAATGTTAACTGACAATGGGAAAAATGCAGAAAATTGTGCCACGCTCCACTCTGAAATTACAATCTTCTTTTTATAATAAATTCTTTGATCCTTTAGCTTTCATATGGTACAGTATAATAATTTGCATTTGAATTTTGAAGTACAATGTTAAAAACATATTCCCTAATTTTGTTATCGTCGGGTTTTCTGTAATGCTCCCAAATTTTTAAGATGTTTTCCCGTCAAAGAAATCCTACCCTCATTTTCTCTCTAATAAACTACCCCAGAACTGAAGGATTATTGATTAGGTATTTTTAGATGACTTTTGATGCCCTCATTAAGCTTATCAGTTGGATATAACCATCCCTTCCTCCCCTCCCTCTCTCTCTCTCGAAAGCCCTGATTAGAATTACAAAAAAATGATCTGGTAAAGAGATGATAAAAAATGGCAAAAATAAAAGGATATCTATCATATATCTCTTATCACTCTCGTGACAAGAAGAATTTTTTTTTTCAATTAACAAATTATTTAATAAATAGAGGATACAAGCAAAAGATTATCTCTCTTTTTTTATTAGACCAAAAAATAATAAAATTTGTGAAAATGTTAGCAACTAATGAAGAAAAAAACCATTTTAATTTAAATCTGAAATGCTTGGTGTAAATGAAAATAAATTTCTCATGCAGATAATCCCTAGACTTTTATTAAAAACTTCAACCAGCTGAAGTTTCGGAGATCCAACATCTCCTTCTGGTATATCATATTTTAATTCCTCGCTAGTCCTGAAGGTCTGATATCTCCATGAGAAATTTATTTTCATTTACAAGAATAATTTTCGGTAGGAAATCGAGAATGTTGTTGATTCTTTAGATTAGGTTTGCACCCCGAAATATTTGTTAACTTAAATAAATTTTTGCTACAATGTCAAAACATATTTGACGATGTTGTTTTGTTTTTAAAGTTTTTTCGCCATCTAAGGCCGTATAGACAATAAAATTCAATTTATGTTATTCAAGATGCATTTATGTATCCAGAGATATTTATTTATATCAATTTATTTTAAATGAATTTTCATCGGACCCACATCCCTTGGCTTTTATTGTCAAAGTCAACCTCTCCCCTAACTTCTCGGTCACGGAGTGGGGGCCCAGCTATCGTAGTTAATAAATAAAAAAGCATTAATTTCATTAAAGACATAATAAATAAATGCGCTTTGCTGCGTTTCGTGAGTTCCCACCTACGAGCTATTTATATAAAAGATAAATGATTATTTTTAAGATAAAATTAATTTGACATGATCTCATGATTATTATGAATTTCTTAAATATTTTTTTCTTGATTTAATTTGCTTTGTGTGAGGCCGGAGCGCTTCCACTTTCTTATACCCAATGAATTCAGGGATATCTTCAATCTCATTTTCTTACTAGGGAAATTTGACCCAACGAGTGATTAATAATAAGATATTTATTATATTAATAGAACCACTCTGAAAGCCAAAGTGACTAAGTCCATTTTTTGACTTTTAATGTCAAACAACTTGATGTAGATACCTATTTATTTTAATGGGCAAAATAATTTCCACAAATTTTATCGCTCAGGTTGTAAGACGAACAACCGACCTTTGGGTCAAGAGAGAAGACCTAAGGAACAGAGTTAAAATATCTGTTTTATGCTCCTGTTCCTTAGAACAGCGGTAGTGCGCTTGCTTCATGGTCCAAAAGTCACTCTTTAGCTTTCCGTCAAAAAGTGATAACATTAGTTTAAATGATATTAAAAAAAATTCCTTATAAATTCTCTCTTTTTTTTTTTTTTTTTTAATTAAATAAATTTAAAAATT
>JAAAKE020133903.1:0-33492 GCA_010014785.2 Anisolabis maritima | reverse complement strand
TTGCTGACTACCAAGGGGTTTAAAGCCTGTCGAATTTGCTCTGATGAGCAGTGAAATTCTGCGCATCCATAGCTGAATATTAAGAGCCGAGCAGTTATTTAATTTAGGAAGAGCAAACAGCCACTTCAGGAAATTTTACTATACTTTTTTAAAGAATTTAAATAAAAATTTTTTCCCTGTTCTCTTACTTAAAGAGTCAAGAAATAATTCAATTCAAGGAAATCTATAAAAACAGTAAAATTTCCCATAAGTTAAGATTTTTCTTAGGAGGGTTTCCGAATATGGGCCTAAATTTTATTTTGTCTTAAGAGATTATTAATAAAAATACATCAAGTTAAAAAATAGTTAATTAAATAATAGACAAAACTTGATGATTTTGGTTTTCATGTACATTTCCTATCTCTTCTCTCGCAACAGTTTCAAAATAATAGTATGGAATTATAGTCGTTAGTATCCGAATCTAATGTAACAATTTGTTAAAAATTCAAAATTTCATCTACTATTTTGACAATGTTGCTGATTTTAAAATTTTTTGCAAATTTGTACTCCATCTTTGATGCTTTCTACGAGTCTGGAGTCAAAATTTTAATATTCGATAAAAAATTGTCGACAGATACAGACTACAGACAGAGTGAGTACAATAACCAACTTTTCAAGTTCACTGAATATTTCGTCACTTTATTATTTATTTTATAAATATAATGGATAAAACCTTAACGAGAATTGTATGACCACCTATCATAAATTTGAATAAATTTAGCCTTCGAAAAATATATATAAATAAACTTACTTCTTACTTCATAAACCCTTGTAATTTATTTTAATTTATAGTTATTAAAAAGGGGGAAGTAACGAAATGAAAATGCACTTTACTTCCTCTGCCTATGTTTCAAGCACGCATTAGTACTAGATTTCAGATAAAAAAGTTATAATTTTTAAATATTGGAATCCTATTACTCACTAACTTTCATGTGTACTTTACATTTAAATTTTCCTTGTTGTGATTTCATAAACAAGGCTTGGGAAAGTAATGTGATCGTGTTTAGGAGCGTTGGAATTTTCTGTTAAATGCCTAGGGTCGTTTTAAGTTAGATTCAATTTTAACTAACATCTTATGATAGAGATCTTTTAACAATGTGCCTTTGTTCAAACCTGTATCTCATTTAATTTTCTTTGTGAGTTGAAAAAATTTTATATCCTTCCATCAGTCTGTCTGTGCATGTATATAAAAAATTCCGGGCAAAACATTTAATACATTTTCTTTGAATCTGTCCATTAAATGTAGAAAAGATCATTTATGTGTCCTGGGCAGCCATTTGTTTCTCACTTAAAAGTGAAATTCTTTGTGGTTTGTATCAATTAAAAATTTGTAAAATTTCAAAATATTTTCTGTCGAAATAATAAATAATTATTTCAAGTCTTGTGTCAATCAAACCGCTCGCTTGGTTGTTAATATTCAAGGTCTAAATCAGGCTCAACTTTTTGATAGATTTTTCAAAAGGGGGCGGCACCTCAACAAGTAAATGTTTTTTAAATAAATAGTTATTTGGGCGCTAAAACCAGTGGCGCCTCTGGAAGATGAGATGTTAAACGGCTTCAAAAATACAAAAGTAATTCTATCAGAGATATTGGCATGAGGAATAGTTTTTTTTTTTTTTTAGGATTAAAAAAAACCAACAAAAATATTCAATCAAATCTCATGGATGAGGTGAAATTTACAGTGCGAATTTTAAAATTAATAAAGTTCTTTATTTCCTTTTCGCAATTAAAAAAAAAAAATTATTAAAGTGAAATTAACGTCGTTGAAAATTAATTGAAATAATTAAAAAAGCAAAGCGTTAGACATTTTTCAAAAGATAAAATATTATAATCTAATCATAAATCATGTAATAAAGCCAAGTCAATATATAATAATTTATAAAAGTAAAATTTTCATAAATCCCAAGATCAATAGACCACTAGCTCCCCTCTTAAACATAGCTACTAATTATTTCACGCCAACGTTACCTTCCTTATTCATTCATAGGCATATCATAAAAGCATATCATCCCCTCTTATCCCACCACATTAAAAGATTCGATTTACAATCAGGTAATGTTCCTTTAATTTGTCGTGGTCGTAGTTTTTGACCTGATAACATGTGTTTGATCTTTTCGATGAATAATATAAGCATAATAAAAAGGACTATAAAAACTTATCAGTGAGGGAGGGGGAGACTCCCTTCAAGATTGTTATCTACCCCACTATCATTTGAAAAAAATTGCCCGATTTAGGAAGAGAGTAATACAAATTAAGTAATAGGATAAATTTAGTGTTTTGATAAAAAAAATTAAGTCTGACATGAAAATAATTATCTATGGAATTTTAATTAGTAGATGGTAGCTGTTCAGCTCTACTTGTTAAAAAAAATTTTAACGTGCTATCGAACTTTACACTGATAGTTGAAATATAAAACAATTCTTTTGGATTGTATAAATAATTGCATGTATAAACGCCTTATTTAACGATTTGCAAGGTCCTAGAGAAAAATTAAAAAAATTTTTTCTTCTTCATTGACTGTCACTTTATTTATACCTTTCCATATAAACAATGGAATTTGTAAATGGATACAAAATGAAACTTAGAAATGAATATACCATTGGCTTCTTGGAAGTGAAAAAATACAACTCTGACTTCAGACTAAAAAAAGAAAAAATGGCGTGGAAAATCAAGTCTGTAATTATAACCTGAAAAGAAGGCAACCCAATTAAATTTCACATCAATTTATTTTTGGGAGTTATTAAACCTTTTGATCAAGTTTCAAGACTTTTTACTAATACCAAAAATGTAACCATGTTAGAAAGATTTGGGGGAAAAAAAACAAGTCTTTTGAAGCCCGGTATTTATCAGATCCTATAATAAAGCCAGTCGGCAAGTATAAAATTTTATTTACAAATTTGATAGTAATCAATACTAAGTGAGGAGACTCTAGCACTATCACTTGAGTATCTCCGCAAAGTGATGCAAGGGCGTTATCTTGTTTAAACAGCTTGGAAAACTTTTTTATTTATTACTTTTCAATAAACGTTCCGAGATGGACAACCGAGTCTTGTCAGCCCTTTTAAGGTATTTATTACATTAAAATTCCATTTTAATTAATAATATACGTAGTTTCTAATTATATAAAATTATACGAATGATGTGGATCAGTAAATTGAATTCTAAAATCCGGTAGAAGACAAGCAGAAATAGCTGACGACGATTTTAATTGAAACAAATTCTTAACAACATATTTATTTTCCTCTGGTCTCGCGGTCGAACATGGTAGAAAAAAAATAGAGAGAAAGAAAAAGGAAAAAAGCAAGGAAGGGGTGGGTGGGTCAAGCACTAGAGCATAAGAGGCGGTGGGGAATGTAGGGTGCTAGGACCCCCCGTGATCCCTCTAATAGGGGGTGAGTGCCGCCGCAACCCTCGCGTGTTCGCCGCGATCCCACAATGAGATTGGCCAATGGCCAGTGGCGCCTTTGGTCCTTCAGGCACGCTACCTGCAGCGACCGGCCCTTATTACCACCCCCGAAACACCCCCACTCACTAATTGATATCTACATTTCCGAAAAAGGGAGCCAACTAAACTCCGACACAATTACGGCTTGCAAATTTGTCTAGGTAAATTTGTAGCGCGACTCCTTCCTTTAACGGCTTTTAGCCAACATTATTATTTAATTGATAGCGATTTTTTTCCTTTTTTTTTTTTTTTTATAGATACAAATCTATTTTATAATTCCTATTTTATAAAAGTAGCTAGCTCAAGTTTAATTTTGGTCATAAGTTTATTTTTCCATTTTAATTTTCATTAAAATTATATAATTATAATAAATATCCGTATCAAAATAAAATGGAAAAATGTTTTTTGTTTAGTTTATTTTATCAAATTTATTTTGATAAAGTTGGTACATGAAAATATAAGATTTTAAAGTAAACATTAAGGTCTATATAAACCACTACCCATCTTCCCCTCTCCCACAGTGCGGGGTCGGTTTTTTCCGTTTAATAATATATTATATATATATATGATGCGACCGAGAAAAGAACAAATTGGAGCGCCGCAAGGCCTGACACCTTTTATGAAATGGATATTAAAGGGAATGATAATGTCCTAGTTCGAGCGGCTCGTAATTGCTATCCCACGTACCCCCGTGTGGCCCCCTGAGCTAAAAATGGAATGAAGAACAAAAATTTTGTTATTTTTCCCGCAATCATCTAAACAATTTCGAGTTTATCAAATGAAATTATAAATAGATAGTGTAAGAAAGAAAGAAGTGGAGTGTCAGCCCCCTCCCCCCCTAAAAATGGGATATTTTATGGTAAAAATGGGCTGGACCCTTTAAACATAAATTATTTTTGTATCAAATAAATGATTATAATAAACATTAGAAAATATACGGCTTAAAAAATTACATTTTTCAGTTTAGCTGAATTGCCAACAAAGAAGGCCTCAGATTTGTCAAAGGAGGTTGCTTTGCTTTCCTCAATGAAACAAGAATTAATGGACAACCCTACTTGAAATTCCAGAAAGAATCATTATGGATTTGTAAGGATATTTTTAGCTTAGGCAAGAAATTTAAAGTACTATTTGTAAAAAAAAAAAATTCAAAAATAATTTTACCTTGAGACAATATGAATTGAAATAAAAAAATAAACAATATCCACCTTGGTAAAAATATTTATTAATCGCGTATTTAAAAAATATGTCTGATTTATTAGTTCATTAATCTTTGGATTTTTATTAGTACGTGGGAAAAAAATTTAATTTTTCTGATGAACATCAATCACTTTTGATTGGTCGTTTTTATTTTCTGATTGTCATATAATAATATATTTCCACGTACAAATTTTCAGATATTTGGAAATTTAATTGAAAATTTACTAATTCATGCCCAGGAATTTTTTTTTTTTAATTTAACATAATTAAACGGAAAAAGAAGCAAGAATATAAAAACTTGAATTTTTGGGCTCATATTGATTCTCTACGCGAGTTTAGGAGTCTATGAAAGTATAAATTTAAAATTAATGAATTTTTTCTTTCTCTTTGTTGTAGGAAAAACATTCCATGATTTCAGGAAATCGATTTTTTTTCTTAATTCCATCTAGATAGCAAGATCAAAAGATTTAATTTTCTTCTTCAAATAGAGATATTACAAGACCTCCTTTTTTTTTTGTTTTGTTAAGATCACTAATTTCGGCAAATTCACTTTTTATTCCCAAGGAAGCAGCTAAAAAAAATTCTCTCTCTTCTTTTCTCACGTATTCAGCACTTACTTAGAGGGGAACTAATATAATTAAATGAACGAGGCACAAAACGGGAAAAAGATACATAACGACTATTGGAGGAAATTTCCCTGCAGAAAAGCCTAACGTTGTTGTGTTGCATTTTTTTTCTCCGTTAGCAGTCTTATCAAAATGTGAATTAGTAGCTTATCAGAGGCAGGCGATCTTTTTCTGGCCGAGGTGACCCTTAAAATCACGTTAATAAAATGGAGTGGCGACTGCGCGTTGAGGCAAACTTCACGACGGTCAAACATGACCCTCAGCTACCTTCACGTCGATCTTTTACCAAGAAGCCGCTCCGCCATTTAGATCGATTACAAACATCAACTGCATTAAATTATTTCATTAACATGTCATAGATTGGATGAGGTGTCAAAACATCGAAAAAGAATTAAATTCCTCCCCAAGAAAATAACAATTCGGTAAAATTAAGAGAGATGTTCTTGTCTAAAAAGAGAGAGTAATTCCTAAATTGATAAAAAATTTAAACTTATTAAGAATAAAAATAGAAGAAGTTTGCATTTATTGCTTATATAAAATGATTTTAAAGATGCATAAACAAGAAATGACTTAACCGGATTTTATATAAGGCTCCTATAAATAAGTGAAACAGGTTTGCTTCATAATAATATTGATAGACATGAAATTATGATAAACAATAAATTTTGCTTGATATTTCAATGGTTTTTTCAAAATCCATTTAATATGGTATATATAAAAGCATTTAATATTTTTTTTTAAATATAAAATCAATTTAAAAGGGAAATTATAAGAAAGACGTAAATTGTTGCTTTGTTTTATTGATGCTGTGATTAAGAGCATTTTTTTACTCCCAGGTGAAGTCCAAAAAAAGCAGGATCCTTTTAACAGTCAACAGAAAATAGAAAACTAAAGAGGGTGAGAATCTATACCGATAATCATTATTAAAATTAAAAAAACTAAATAGTAAAGGGCACCACTCTCATCCCAACTTTGAAGGAGGAAAATCAAAAGCGAGGCCTATTGGAGAGCGATCATCTTTCTTTATAATAAAAAAAATTAATAACAATTATAATAAATATGTGACTTTTAATTAGCGATAAAATTGGATTTTTGCAGACATTATAATAATGAAGATGAAAAGAGACGTTTCCATACTCATGAATATAATATAATAAGATTATGTATACATCTATAGACTCAACTCTCTCCCATCAGATACTTCAACTGAAGATGGATAAATAAATTTTATCCGAAACATCTCGTATTTCAAGGGACTAGAAAGGCTTTTATTTAGTTGTTAGTACCTAATTTCTATTCATCTTATAAATTTGATAAGATGAGAATTTAATGTGATAAAAATATTTAAAGAGATATATCAAGATAAATATTTATAATATGTCTTATAAATAAATAAATGACTCACCGAGTTATGAACAAAAGTAGAAAACCAACCAAGTCGACCGAAGAAGTCTGAAAAATTAGGAAATATTTAATGAGAGATTATTATATTTAATTTTAGAAGAAATGAATGAGAGGTAAAAAGTTTGAGATATAATTGGCTGAATATAAATGAATTAGTATTTTTATTAATAGTTAATTTATTAAAATCTTTAATAAAAAACAGGAAGGGGATGGTATTTAATTTTGAACAAAGTTTAGGTTTGGAGTAGTGTTTAGCATTTAGGGCCAATAGAGCAAAGGCAGGCTGCAGTTGAGCACTCAGGAACGCAGCAAGTTAAGGGATCCGTCTAAATGGAGCTATTAATGGGATAATGTTTCAATCTCTCTAGAGTTACATGAGCCATAATTGAGAAGCAAATAGACGTATATAGGCCTATATAGGCGTCCTTAGATATCCAAAATTCAACGCTCTCTTTGCTAGTCTTTTGAATTAATGGCTTTTTTTCCTTCTCTTTGCGAATATCAATAACGTTTCTTATTCAAGGAAATTTTTAAGAAAAAAAAAAAAATAAAGAAAATTATATGATATAAATTTATTTATAAATTGTTCTAACGAGGAATGTTACATCTTGCAGGTGCTTAAAATCATTTATTGTCAGTTCAATGTAGCCTCCCCAAACGATCGTAGTGCTGGACGAAAATTTGGGCATCTTGTAGTTGGTTTACAAAGACCAGAGTTTCTGATTGTAAAAAAATCATTTTATTTATATAGGTTTATTTAGTAAGTATCAACTTTTAAGAGAAATTCTTATTTGATGTTTCAATTTTTAAATATTTAATCAGCAATAATTATATTTGCTAATAAATAATTTTTTATGATTATATTTTTCGTATAATTTAATAATAACAAAAAAAAAGTATTCATTTTTGTTTGGGAAAAAGCAAACATAATTTTTTAGTCAGATTTAAATTTATTATTATTATTTCTTTTTTGAAATTTTATTTTACTTATATTTTTATTTTATTTCATTTTATTTTTTTTTTTTGGAAAATTTTCACTTGGGTACAATTTATTTAATTTAGAGACGAGAGCAGGGTAGCTCTCCTACCCTCAGGGAACTTAATGGTGACTTCAAATAATTTTTTTCTATTGTTAAAAAAATTAAATAATCAATGATTGAGCAACACACAAAAAACTAATTCAATTTGCCTTCATTATTCCTGTCCACTGTCAAATGTTTTCTGGTTATTTTAAAAGGTTATTGTAGTATACATCTTTCTATAGAAGAAACTCAAGAGGCTATAGAGTGCATCCTAAAAGAAGGAAGATAATTAGCCTTTCATCCTTTCTATTAAGAGATTAAAAAAAGGGAGACAGAAAGAAGAATTTATTTTTTCAAATCAAGATTTAAGTCAAATTTTTATGAAATAATGACGGGTGATTTTATGAACGGTAGCTAATTTTGATTCATTAATTTCGTGTTTTTTGTCTTTGTGGCGAATATCATATATAGGATTTTATTTATTTTCCCTCAGTAAATATTTTATTATATATATTTATAATGAAGGGGAAAGAGTTTTAATTGTTTATTTTTGAATTAATTTTTTCTTCATTATTTCATTTATTAAACTTTTAAGCTTATCTCATGAATTTTGATAATTAAGTTGCGCATATAAAAGAGTTTTCCTGAGCCGATCATTAGAAAAATATCGGTGAAGAAAATAAACTCTCTCCCCCCCCCCCCCCCCCAAAAAAAAAGACCAAAATATCAGATAAAACAACTCATCGGAATATGCTAAAGGGTTCTACGCTTTGGGACAATATAAGTAAGCCCTGGCACTTGATTACTGTATTAATAAACCATGTGTTGCATAAATTCCTGTTTTTGCTTGCTAGAAGGTAGGCAACCCAATTGCCAATTCACTGGAGGAGTCTGGGTCACGCATGCGCAATTTTAAAACTCACTAGAAATTAACAGAGCAAGAGTGGTCGTGAAGAAGTTAAACAAAAAATCTGGTCATTTTAGTTGCCAACCTTCCAGCAACCAAAAACATACGAATTTATGCAACCATTGGTAACATGGGTGGGAAACCTTATTTTTGAGAGACTTCACAAATGTGTTTTTGCTCAACCAAATTTTGTCTCAGAGAGTCCCTATAAATATCTGGCCCACCTTTGATTAAATTATTGTCCTTTCACGCCCACTTTAGAAACGCTCTTATATTGTACTATCCCTCTCAAAAGTAATTAGACATGTATCTTTGGTTTCGTCTTAATGGATAATTATAATACCTACATGAAATTCCAAATCATCAAATTTCAAACTATTATTATATTAGTATTTTCAGATTTCATGTAGGTCTTATAATTATCAATTAATAAGAAACAAAAGATATAGGGCGTCTAATTATTTTGAGAAAGATACTGATAGCATGTTGATATGATCGAATTCCAGTGGTATTTTAAATTTAACTGAAATTTTTTATAAACTTAAGAGAGAGGTAAATAATCTTCCAAGAGGAGGAATTCACACAATAAAAGAACTTGAATAATTTATAAGAAACAAGAGTGACTCAAGAGGATAAAAATTTCGACAAAGAACTTGTTTGATTATTTCTTTCTTCAATTTTTTTTTTATTTGCAACTTTGAGTAAAAAATTGTGTTATTTTTTTTCCAAATAAATTTTTAAAAACATCTTAATAAAAGAGAGAGGAAAGTAAAAAAATGTTCTACTAGTACTTTAAGGGGAAATTTATTTTTAAAAAATAGTACCGTTTATTTATGATATGAATAAAGGAAGGATGTAGTGAAACTGATATGAATGGGGCCCCCCCTCTCTTCCGAAATTAAAAAATGAATTATAGAGTATATCCAGGAGCATTTTTAAAGATTCGCGTATGGCTCAATCGCAAGGGACCATTTGAATATATTTATAAAAAAAATAATTAGCAAAAGCATCAATAATAAAAAAGATAGGGGAAATGGGTAAAAGTGGGCTAGAACGAAAAAATATTTTATACAGAGGAGTAAAGAGGCCCAAACCAAAGAAAAAATGTTCGAACTATAGTTTATTTAATATAACTTTAGAACTAGGCTCTCGGAGGATTGCAGCTTTGCCGGTGTTATGCGCCATTGACAGACAAGTGTTCGCAAACGTAGTATTTTTGTGAAAATCTAACATGGGTGATTACCATAGCAACGATTTGCCCATAGCATGCTCTGATTGGTCGAGCGACTGTCATCTCTTCGTCATTCCCCCACACCATGCCTCTATATACTCATTATTAAGCATCATTAAATAGAGAGTAAAACAAGATGGCTCCATAAATCTTAAATGTGTCAATGTACCATTGTTGATAATAAATAGTAAATATATGTCTATTTTTAAAATATACCCTCAAATCCATAGTGATCAAAATTTTAGAAGGGCTCTCTGGAGCAATAGGTAGGGTGTCGCCGTTCTGCACAGGAGATCGGTATTCGCATCCGGAGTTTTTCATTAAATAAAAATATTTAATGTAAACAAATCCTCAAGTATGCCCTGGATTGGAACATTGGATCCCACCACAAGAAAGCCCCCAGGCAACTATACGAGGAGAGGGAGCTGCTCTGACACCCCTTTCTATGCAAGGGACGTAAAGAGTGATTCCCTCTCAATGAAGCACTATTCGCAAGGAGTAGGCTATAATCTTCCAAGAGGAGGAATTCACAAAACAGAAGAACAAGAGTAACTCAAGAGAATAAAAATGCCGGTGCTGAGAGAATCCCTCTTCAATCTAGAACATCTTCCCTAGCATAAAAGAGATCGAAATAAAGAGACCGAGTAGAATTAGATATAGGAGTAGTTAGAATTAGGAATTCAAGAACTTCTCGGGGGCCGTTAGATGGCTACGGCCAGAGTTTGGCTGGGTTTGAGGTGTGCGTCTCCGTGCACGAAAGCACCTCGGGTAAATAAATGGGAGAGCCTATACAGTCCAAATGAAATAAAAAAAAAAATGAAATATAAAATTTTAAAGCAAATTATTATATAAATAATATTTCATAAAGTATAAATTTTTTATAAACTATTTTCAAGAAACGGTTCATTTAGGACTATGTCTGAGACATTGTTATAAACTGTAAAGTATGTTTAAGAATGAAATAGTAGAGTCAGGTCAAAAAGTACCTTGAAATGAGGAAAATCGCTTGGGCGAACTTTCCCTCACTTTGCCGCAAGCGCTCTTTGTGAATGGTGTAATGTTTTCCCTGGCAATAGTCTGTCCTTGATTAAAGAGACAGCGGGGTCTTGGTGGGGGTACTCTATTGATCTAACGTCTTACGAAATTGATCAATTTAACATCTAATCATTTATAACACGAAACGGTTTTAGCAGATTATTATTAAAAAAATAACTTTATTCTTTGAAAATATCTTTTATTTATTAAAATTCTTAAAATAAGTATTTTATATTTACACTTACAAGTGACCCAAATACTTTTGAAACCGATAATACATTCTAATAGGTGTTTATCACGCTAGGAATTTATTAATTTATCTTATTTAAAAGTTTATATTTATTAAAAAAAAAAATGATTCTTTCTCTTTACAAACAAGAGTGAAAAATATGGTTTTCTATTTGTTCTTTTTTATATTGATTTTGATTATTATCATGATAATAAACTGAAAAGAAAAAATAAGCATTAAATGAGTAAGGTCTCTGAGTATTTTAGGTTCAAATAAATGCATTAATAATTCAGAAATGAATTTTATTGAAATGGCATGGGGAATTGTCTTTAAATATTGTTATTATTTTTTTTATAGTTCTGCTTTGATGTTGGTTGAATTGTCATTAATAAATAAATATCTATTTTGTTTTTGAAGTTGTTTTTTCCTTATATACTTATCAATAAAACAAATATTGAAAATTTATATGCCAATTATTTCATATTTTTTTATAAAGAGAAAAAATGTGAAAACTTTATTATGAAAAAAAAAGAAAAAAAAAACTGATTTGTTTATAATAAAATTTGTATCTGTTTTTGATAATAATACAAAATAAAGACCCAAAAAAAGAATTTCCCAATTAAAAAAATTCTCTACGATAAATTTTTGATACGGATCTAATGTTTTTAATAGGCTTAAACATGCAACAAATTTATTAATCTTTTTTTTTTTAATTTCATTTATGTTTGATTTATTAATCCAAGTTTTTTTAATAAAATTATTTTCAAGAAAAAGTTATGACTAAGCACATCACATAAATTTATGTTTTTTATCGATTTAGTTTTCCCGATATTTTAAAAATTTATAAAAAAAAAAAAAATAAAGTAAAAGTTACATTTCATCTAAAAACTGTTATTTATGGAATTAGGGGTCGGCATAGTATTATGGATGCGGTCGCCGGCCCATTGCTCATTCTGAACTCGGCGAAGTAATAAAATAGAGGAAACCGAAGTAAAGACAAACATAGATCGGGTAACTTCTAGTCGCCAGGGTTAGCCCACTGAGTGTCGCACTTCCAAGAGAACTTTATTTTTTTATTTTTCTATTTTATACAGAGAAAATATGCGTTGTGGGTTGAAGTAGAGCAATTCCTCGAGTAATTCGGGTAATCAGTTTCGCAAATATCCCGGACTGTTTGAACAGGTCTAATCGAGGAACTCTTATAAATACATACAAAAAAAAATCGACTTTCTATTTATACGTATATAGGGAAAGTAGTTTTACTAAATATATTAACATCGAAATTATATGTCTCTATGACATGTCTACATGAAATAACATTTGAGTTATCACGATTTTTAGAAAAACGCTTCAGATGAAGTAGCACTTCCAAAGAAAAAAAATTGATAGAGATCTATGATTTTGCTGTAATACACTTACTACATTAAAGCGTGCTATAGTTATTCTGTTAACAAACATTCACACAGACATAATTCGAAAAATGTCTGGCTCAGGGAGACCTAAAACGTCAATCAAAATTTCGTGATCGAATTTGTGACGATTACAATACTTTCCTTACACTACAATACATATACGAGAAAGTAAAAAATGATAATTGTTTCCAAAAAAAAAAAAATAATAATAATCTGTTGTTTAATAAATAAAACAAGATTAATAAATTCAAATATTTAAAAAAAAATAAAAATACGTTTTTTGTAATTCATTTTTTATTCTCTAAAAAGTGCATATTTTACTTCTTTAGCTTTTTCTCTTCATATATTTCTTTGTATCAAAGAATTGCATTATTTATCGTCAGGCTGGGATCAAGTTCCATAATATGATCTGACAAGGTATCAAAATTTTTGATAGTTGTTAATTCTCGTGCAGGCACTTCAAAACAGTCGTCGTTGTCTAAGAAGTCCTCCCGTTCTTCGTAAGCCGAGAAAAAAAAATGAAATATGTATGGTATCACATAACCACATAAAAATTAACTGCAAGCACAAAAAGACAGTTGACTGGTATAAGAGGAAAAAAAATCAATCATTTATGTATTAAAAAATAATTTTGCGCATGGTTTTTTATTTATTCATTTTTTTTTTTTAGTTTGGAGATGTGAGAGGTATTGGTGTTTTAAATAAATTTCAACAACCAGGTTTTCCCATAGTGGGTCGCGAAAAAATTTTAAAATATGACAAAAAATAATGCAGTGCCGGAAAATAAATAGTATACACAACCTTAACGTTGTTTATTATTTATTATTAACGTACAAGCAAAACAGACAACAAATGAATTTATTTTCATAAAATCTATTTTATTTTACAAAATGCATTTTATTTTTTTAATACATAATCTTTATATCTTTAGTAATAAATATATTTGCGTTGAACTCGGTGTTTTTTTTATTATTTATATCATTGTTCTACATTA
Source organism: Anisolabis maritima (assembly GCA_010014785.2). NCBI lineage: Eukaryota > Metazoa > Arthropoda > Insecta > Dermaptera > Anisolabididae > Anisolabis > Anisolabis maritima. Next base: position 19,951 of record JAAAKE020133903.1, on the reverse strand, counting down.
AGAAGCTTAGTAATTACTCTTCTTTTCCCCCTTTTAAAGACATTACCCAAGAAAAAATTTATTTTCTAAGAGTGAGCCGCGGTCTATAAAAGCTGGGAATCCCTGGTGTAGACATTCCTTCCGACTTCATTTTTGGGAAACTATGAACGCCTTGCAGATAGACAACCTCCTAGATTCGTATAAACGCTTAATGTTTTCATTTCTTTAGGAACATAAAAACTAGCGGGTTCGATTGCACGTCTTAATTGGCGAACCCGAAGCCCCGCCCCCTTTCCCCCTCTCAGCCCAGTAATCAAAAGGTTATAAGGCAACGAATGAAATATCCATGACATGAACCTTCTTACTTCCCCCTCCAGCTGTCGATTCATATTTCTACCTCACAAGGCCAAAGCAACCCTTTGAAAAGCATCCGTAGATTTCGGAAACGAGGATAGACAGATTGCGTGATTTATTGATAAGAGAGAGAGAGAGAGAGAGAGAGAGAGATGAAGAGGGGAGGGGAATGGGTATTTTGATCCAATTCAATTATATATCGATGTATAATTTTTTAATGAAAAAATAAACATCTATGAACGTGAATTATTATTGTCTCTTTTCCAATTATATATTCATTATATCAATACCGAACTAAAACGTAAAGCACGAAAGATAATATTCTTTTAATTATTCATTTAAAAATTACTAACAATTTTTTTTTATTTTAAAAGTTTATTATTCGTCCCAAAAGTTCTTGGATACAGATTATTAATTCTGATAAATATTTAAATTTAGGAGGGGAGTTTTTATAAATTCGTTTCGTGTTTAAACTAATTTTTTTCGTGAGAGAAAATGCGCTTTGTGTCATAAGCCAAAACTAGTCCTAGACCTTATGATTAATTTTTTTTTTTTTTTCTTGACGATACTTTAATCGATATTTTGCTGGTCCTTACAGGATAAGTTGAGATCAAATCTAAGCGTTTCATTTAAATAGAAAAGCATAAGCAATTTTGACAACAATCGCAGTGGGACTTCATTTGAAGTTCAAACAGGGAATGTCAAAACTATCAACTTTAGGGAAATAATAGTTAAATACACATTTGTTCTATTCCTCATTTTTAACAACTTTTATGTGAATTTTAATCTTAACGAGATATAGAAGAGATTTCAAACGGGAAATAATTAAACTGAATTTGATATTTTTCATTGGGTAGGGAATTTTTTAAACTATTAAGAGGGTCATTGAGAGGGGGTCATGCAAGAACCCTCTGAGAATGATAAAGTAATCCATTTTTAATAGTTCATTCGAGTTAACTAGTATATTTGAAAATAATTTTTGCCAAGAGGGGCATTAATTTAATTTAATATTGTTCCCTCTATATGCATATTAGTGTAAATTAATTTTTAAAGAGAAATATTAATTTAACTTTATTATTTATTTAACATTTATCTCTCCCGGAGGAGGAATAATATCTTTTATCAGTTTATTCACGGGTAAATAAATGTACAATGAAGTACTTTATAACAAATTTGTTTAAGTTCCTGTCTAATTAAAAATAAAAAAAAAAAATTAGAAATAAAATAAAAATATTCTTTTTTTTTTTTTTTTTTTTTTAATTTAATTTTCAAGGAATCTCTCCAATAGCAAAATAGATATATTAGCTATTTATAAGTAATTAAATATATTGAAATTTAAACCGCAATTGACTTGGCATTCGGAGGAAATGGAGGGGGAGAAGTCAGCCTTAACTATATTATTAGATATAATGTCTAAATTTTAAAGAGCAAATATAAAAGGTCATAAGTATTTTTTTATTTATATCGATATATATATATATGCCCTCTTATTGTTTTGGTTGAATGTCAAATGAAAAGAGGGACTTCCTTTAAATTGATATTTACCATAATATTTTTCTAATTAATCATTGATTGTATTTTTTATAATAGAAATAATATAGATATGTTTACTAAGCGACCTTCCTAATAATTAAATATCATGAAATGAAGTTAGAATAAAATATGTCTGAGACTTTCTTTAATTGTATTTAGAGATAAAGCGCCAAAAGTTGATGGTACATTTAGGTTGCAATCATGTTTACAAACGCATGCACACATGACGCAAAGAGCCCTTACTATATTCCGGGTATTATAATTATTATAGTAAAGTAGAACGATTGAATAATTTATTCTAGAGGGTATAAAATGTCCCTTTTGTGTCTTCAATCGACTCACTACACAATTTCTTAGATAAGGTATAAAAAGAGGAAGAAACAACTCGAGTATCCGTTCAATTACTTAAAGATTTAATTAAGTAAATTTGTTTGATTCTTTAACGTCGTCAGTGAAGTTGGTTCGATAAATGTAAATCTCGACTCTTGGTTGGTTATATTATTTATTCATGTTATTATCATTCGTACTAGTATTTATGTTTGAGTTTAGAACAAGATTTTAATTACTAAATCTTGAAGTTTAATAATTCATAAATTGAAGTAAAAGTTAAATACACAATTTCTACTCCCCCACCACCGCTACTCTCTTCTTATTTAATTTAATTTAAAATTACAATTTTTCTTACCATTTTGTTATTTTTTTTATATTCATTATCTTTATTTATCATTGTTTTAAGTCTTTTTTTTTATAAGCCAAGTAAAGGAAAAATTTCGTTTCTATCAAGTTTTAAATAAAATTTCACCTACTTACAATGAGAAATAGGCAAATTTAGTATTTCGGGTATCGATTTTATTTCAATTAAAAAAAAAAAAAAGATTTATGAGTATATCATTTGCTATCAAAGCCCAAAAATGTTTAAATTATTTCAATAAAAAAATTTTCTTTTTAATAAAAGAGGCACTGGTAATTTAGAAAGAAAAAAAACTACCAAAGTTGATTACCTGTTAAGCTGGCTACCAATTTTTGATTAAAAAATGCCTATGCCTATAATTAATTCTTCCATTAAAATATTTTGTCCAAAATAACCCTACTGTCATCCCGGTTTAAAAAGAAAACGTTGGGTAAGTTTGGTGTAAATTGAAAGATTATTGTGAATTTATATAATAAACATAAATATTCATTTATATAGAAAAAAATAAAAATAAATAGTTTTTTTCGTATCTTTCGGGAGAGGATCAATGTTAACGTTCAGTCGGTCAACTAAGATAGATTTATATAATTCAAAATTTTTTTTATATAATTTAAGGAATATTCTCCTTTATTTGATGCAATACCCTATATGTCTTTATATAATTTTATTCCATGAAATATTTTTAGTAGGAGAATGTAATATCTAATTATCGTCGATCGAAAATAGAGATCTATATGAGTGTAGAAGGATAAAAAAAGATTTGATTTAGTTGTGCGCTCATTCAAGGAAATCTTAAATAATAAATTATTAATATCATTCTAACAAAAAATACCAATTGAATTTTTTTTTTAATTTTTTCGTAATGAAAGGAATTTGATAAAAATTAAATCGTAATCCTCACTCCAATGTAACGGGTCTACCAGAGAGTTCTCTCTGATTTGTACACAAAAATAGATGTATTTTAAATTAATATTTATCGTTACATCCCTTTTTATATTGAGAGTCACATTCTTAAGTACAAACAAAAACGAACGAATTTTGGCAACCCATGGTACCATCTAGTTCTGACTAAATGTGCAGATTCTTGTCTGAGTGCATCAAGTCTTGCAACTATTAATTTAAATCATTACAGGATGGCTGCCTAATCACACTATTAAAAGAACAAAAGATACAAATATATATAAATATAACACGATAGGCAAATTTTGTTTAAAATTCAGACTTCTTTATTAAGCTTCAAGCTTCAAGAAAAACCGCGTACTATTTGCGGGAAAACAAGAAGAAGGAGAATGATGATTATTATTGTTAATTCAACATTTTAATTTGTAATAATAAATGAACGGGTATTTTTTTTTTATTTTATAATACTCAAAGAGGCTTTGATCCTCCGATTCTCATTAAAAATGAAAATGAAATCTCATTTTTTAGGCTTGTAACGGAAAATGAGACATTTCTATTTCTAAAATTATCCCACTCAGTCAACATCATTGAAAAAATAATTTCACATGTCCATTAAAAAATAAAGGACCGGAATATTTAAAACATTTTTTTTTTTTTTTGGAAATCTATAATAAAATACAAATGTTTTAATTTTTTTTTAAGAATATAAAAAAAGTATCGCCATCAGATGGCTACAATTGCAAACAAATTTGAATATTATCATAGAAACGTGAGATTTTACATTATTATTTCTTTTATTAGCGGGAGTGGGGATAGGGGCTATTTATTAATCTGTTTCCACTTTGGTCTCTATTGATTATTAATTTAAATTAATTCCTATTAGGCTAACATAATGTATATATAAGCAATAAGCCATCATAAGTTGCTATAAGCGGAACAAATTGCCTTCAAAATGTTGTAAAGCAGGATTTAATTCATTAATGTAATTTTCATTTTATGTCAATTATATTTTCTTTATTCGTTCATTGGACAGGTGTTGATTTGAAACTTTCGCCAAGTCATAAACTTTCCTGAATAGATAAATCTCAGTTGAAATTTTAAAATGAAAAATATGTTTATCTCTTGAAATTATGACATTTGCTAATTATTTTTTCGGATATATTAATATTAAAAAAACGGCAAGAAATGTCCCTTATTTTACTTTATATTCTAGTAAAAAAAATATACAAAACAAGGAAAATAATGTGACGACTTAAATACTATCACATATGTATTAAATATTTTGATATATTGTAATTCTGTTTTGTCAGAATAAAGAACAAAATATTTTCTTTCATCTCAGGAAGTAATGAGAGACAAAGTGCAAGGAAAATCAATAAATTCACAGAAACATAGATACAATGAAAACATTTTGAACATAAGAAAATGGTAAAAAAAAAAGGTAAAATGAAATTTAAATTCCGGACAAGAAAAAAGTAATTCCTTTTTTAGTTTTATTCCTCACACTACAGAGGCCTTGACAACTATGCCATTTTGGCCAGCTTACCATAAAATATTCTTAAGTATTCCAAATACCATCATTATAATGTAAACAAGAATAAATAAATAAAACTAAATAAATAAAATTATATATGTAAATAAAATACAATAAATACTAAAATATTTCAATTTTTTTTGTGTTTTTCGGCATCTGAGGCCATTTAGATTTGGGCCATATTTATTTATTAAAAACAATTTTATCGGAAGCGAGTCAATGACCCTTAGATAATGTAATTAAGAGATTTGCCTCAGCTCCAAGGTACAAGGCCAAACCCATCGCTCATCTATCTATATAGACAAAAATTTCCAAACAACTATTTTCTCAATATAAGAATTTTTACAAGAGACCAGATTAGGGGGTTCTATTTTTCTTGTAGCTTTTCATAAAAATCTCTTAGAATATTCCAAGAATAATTGGTTTTCCACATTTGAATTATAAATAAAAGTACATCCCCGATATATTTTTCATTTCCTATTAGTTAACTTAACCCACTTTTAGAAACAAATCTCAAACTCTGGTCGTCATCATGACGCTACACTCAACAGCCAATCAGAAGCTTGACATGTTAACATTTGCGGATTATAATATTGTATGTATATATTATATTCATATAGAGAAGTTTTGGCTCTGTAGTGTAGAATGTATTAAAACAAAACAAACACATGCATGTAATTTTTAACAATTTTTGTTAAACTGATATTTATGAATTTCCTATGCCGTTTTATTTGAAGTAAATGTTTGCTGTCTGTAGGTCTTGAGGAAATGTTCGACTTGCGACCGAAAATATGAGTATTTTATTTTTCACCTGGCTGCAGAATCATTTTTCGTCTTCTACAATATTCATAGTTTAGTTTTAAAAAATTTAATAAAAGCCCAATTATTATTGCATGTTACTATTTGAAGATTAGTTTTCTAAACGATAGTTTAGAATATAATTAATAATGTTGGAATCATAAAACATTTTTTGTTTAATATTTATAGACGACTTTAATCCGAAGGCGGAGAGAGAGAAAGAGAAACGAAACGAAACGAAACGAAACATGTTTAAAATGTTAATGATCTGGTCTAAGAAAAACAAGCCTGGGCCAAAGTATAAAGGACAAGGGCTCTAGGGAAGGACAAAGGAAGGACAAGGCGAAGGGTGGGGGTGGCTTGGAGGAACATGTCGAACAAAACCGAGGCGATGGGATCACAATTGGCCCTTAAAGCCACTCTATTAAGGGACAAGTTCAAACCTGTGGGGCTACCCCCGCCCCAGCCGTGGAGCTTTTTCATATTGTTTATGTATTGTGCGTTCAAGTACTAACCTTATCTAAAAAAAAAGAAGAGAATAATTTAATGCAATTTAGAAAAGATGAGCATTAAAATGGAATCTTTTTCGAAAGCGCAATCTGTCAATTCCAGTGTATTTGTTCTATAAAGGACAGGCGGAATTATGCAAAGCATCAGGGCGCTTATTGACAAAGAGACGTTAATAAAAATATATCGTTAAAAAAGTTCATTAAAAAATTCATTCGAGGAAAATGGCGCTCCGATTAAAAATCTCACAAATATTCTAGCAAATCCCACCTCCCACCTGTTTCTATAAAAGACACTAACTCTAGAGATTATAGTTTAACAGAGCCATACTCAACCTTTTTTCCTGCCAAATTCATTTGTTTGAAATATCAAACGCGCCGCATCTAGTTAAAAATAACTACGCCAATAGTGAATTTCATGTATTCAGGGCGCCCCCGCCCCCCTAAGTAAAAAAAATACAAGTTTCCATAAAAACAAGTAAAAAAATATCAAATCTATTATTTATTTGAAATGGTGTTGATTTTCAAATAACGCTCTCTAAGAGTCTACTATATATATATGTATATTTTTTTTTTTTTTACATATAACAATATTGGCTGAGTTGAATTTGTCTTTAATTGGCTATAATCCGCACCCCCTGGATAATAAATTTAAATGAAATTTCTTTCAAAAGAGAAAAAAAACTAACTATGAAAATCTTACAATAAAATCCTTATCGCCATCAATAGCTCTAGATTAATTTTTTATTGAATTTTCGGAACATTTTTTTAATAATTCTTTTCAAAAGAAAAATTAAATATAAAAACTTGTCGTGCCATAGTTTGATTATGGCTGGTTTACTATCATATTTAAAAATTTAGTTAAATTGATATTCGCAAAAATTTTAAAATTAACTAGAAGGCTCAGAAAATTCTTTTATTAATAAATAAGTAAGGAGGCAATTAAGAAGAAAAACAACTTTTATGTTAGAAAATAAAATGACTAAAAACTAATAAATTGAAAGAATTGAAGTAGAAACGAAATCAGAAGTTACATTTTTTAATTCCCCTCCTAACAGGAGCCGCCCTTTCTCTTCACGATACAATTTTTTTGAAAGTATGAACATTGGCAATTAGTCATTTAGCGGAGGGGATAACTGAAAAACTGAAAAAATTCATTTAAGTCTATCAATTATGCCTACTGGAACGCAACTCAAGTATAACTAAAGCGTGTCAGTAACTGACTAAAGGAGTTTATATAAATCAGGTGTTAATTATTTATTTATTTTTAATAAATTACAAAAATAGTTAATATTTTTATTACTAAATAATTTTATTTGCAGAGTTGAAAATTAATTCAGAATATATGATGTATTTAGCAAACACATATAATTAGCCCTGACAAATCAAATTTATCAAATGATTATTGCTCAATTCTTAAGCACCGATGTTTATAATGTGTATCATTCAACATTTGTAATTTTCTCAGTGCTCAATTTTCCAAATCGATTTGTTTAAATAACCATCTTAAATTAATTTTCCAGTAATAGCAAGGGTATAAATAATAATAACATCGATTTAATGCTTTTAGGTGGAGGACCTCTCATATTTCAGGTTAAATAAAACTATTATCTTATTTAAAATAACCTCCATAAATTATAATTTATTGATCCCCCGGTGCGCATGCGTCAACTCGAGGGGAAACGATGTCTACTACTACTACTACTGTCGTCTCTTCCAATGCAATTCTTCTTAAACAATGCCAATGAATTGATTGTCTTCAATAAACATAGTTTAGAATAGAGTAGGCAACGACTTTTAACATATAGTAAGATATTTATAATATTTAACAATTAAATGGTTCTTAGAGGGAAGAGTAGGGGTAATGACATTTCTCCTCTGAGTATCCAAAATGTTATATTTTATACAAATTAATCTACAAAGTTTTTTTTTTTTTTTTTACCATTATTAATTTTTTGAACAAAAAAATAGCTAATCTCGCTATTTTATTTTTTATTTTTATTGATTTGCTCAATTGTCTTCTTCATCCATTATTTTGATTTAATACTATGATATATTATTTCTACAAATAAAGAAAATGTAAAATGATTTTAACTTGTGCCTTTGGCCATCAGAGATATAAGAATAAATCATCAAACAATCAATTTATAGATTTCTACTTTAAAAAAAATTTGATATCTTAGAGTTTAACCTACCATAAATAATTTCCCAAAGAATAATTTTACTTGTTTTAAGGATTATAAAAGAAATATTTATTTATTTAACATAATTTAAATTTAAAATAAATTTTTTCTAAAAAAAGAAGACAATTTTCCATCTAATGTTGAGATAATTAAAATAAAATGGCGGGAATAACAAAATATTTAAAGGAAAAAAACAAAAATTGAACTGCATGAGTCCTATTGACTTTGGGAATTGACAGGACGTTCTAAATAAAAAAGAAAGGTTATTTTGAAGGATTTAGAAATAAAATTCATTAATTAAGAATATATAGAGATGATTTTGGTAGAATAAAAATTTGAAATTCGTCATTTATATAATAATATTAATCCAATGATAAGAAACTGTTCTTTAAATTAATAAATGAAAATCGTTAAAAACAAAATTTCCAAATTTTATCTAATGTTCACTAGAACTAAAAAACAAAAAAACGATAAATGATGACCTAATTTGATTTAGTTAAAAAAAAAGTTCCCAAATCGATATGTCCAAATGGTCGTTAACCATCTTGGATTAATTCAAATAATAACTATTGAATATATCCTATCAAATATTGATAAAGATTCCAAGAATTCCAGAAACCCAAATGAAAATACAATAATTTAATTAAATATTTATACTGACTTTCGCGCTCTCTCTCTCTTTCTCTGTTTATAACTTCGAAAAAATGAAATCTAAATAAATGTAAAAATATATTATACTTAACAAAAAAAAAAAAAAAAAAAAAAAAAAAAATATGAAATATTATAAATCAGTTGACCTTAATATATTCATGAAATGCGAGTAGATAGGTCATAATAAATGGATCCTTTAATGTCAGTTTAGATAAAATGGTTTCGTTAGATAAATATATAAGACCTATTTTAGTAAACAAAATATATCAATAAGACAATGATCAATATATTAAACATAAACAACAACTTGGCCTCCATTAAAATATGTTTTTGTGTCTTAGCTCGTAAGCAGTTCGAGATGTAATCTGGAAGTTTTACCAGCCAAGTAACAAGCTCACAGAGAGGTGTCAACAATTTAATTTTAAAATAGAATTTATTAAATTCCCTAGTCAAATTAATAATATTTAGTTATAGTTTCAAATTGAAAAGCGCACATTCTTTTTTCTTTCTTTTTAATAACTTTTTTCATGTCGCTCTATTTTATGTTTAATAATTTTTTTTTTCTCTTGTATTATATTTGTTGGATGTATATAGATTAAAATGAAAGAATGGGAAGGTGTGGGGCTGTCTTGGGGTTCAACATTTCAAAACTTCAATTAGAATAAAAAAGTTTCTCTCGGAAAAGTAGAATTTGCTTAAATTCACTCCAATTATCATGGGGATAAAGAATTTGCACAACTGATTGAATGTTTGTTATTTTTTAATAAAAATGCTTACGTTGAAATTGTGCTAAAAAAAAGAAAATATTAAACTTGGAGAAAGCCTCTCGAAAAAATGTTATATAAACAGAATGAAGTTTCATTAAAAGAGTAAAATATGAATGATCTTTATTGTATGTATTTATGTACTGGTATATATGTACAAGGAACATGATTAAGTTTTAATATACGTCCTTTTACCACAAAACATATATAGGGGGGGGGGGTAACTTTTGGAGCCGCCCGTTTTCTAGTTCCATGTTCCCTCAGTTGACTCTTATTTAGCAAAAAATAAAATATTTATTTTTGTTTATTATTATTATTGGCAACTAAACGGTGTAGAGAAGCGTGCAAAGTGACACGATTCTTGACACATCGTTTCCAATGGAAACACAAAGGCACAGAAAGTAGCTTTTTGTTTGTTTTTGTCAATATTTTTGTTTTTAATGTTTGATGTATTAAAAAAAAAAAAAATTATGTATTTAATTTATTTACAAATGACTAAAGTTATTTAATTTTATGAAAGTGAATTGTTTTGTTCAGAGAAGTCACTTCATTGAAGCTACTTTTTATATCTACAAACCTCCAATTAATTCAAAAAAATAAAAAAGAGACGTTTATGTATTTTAAATTTTATTGATCTTTTGTACATATTTTATAAATGAATGGATGGAGTATTTAAACGTTTTCAAAATGGCGGGAGAGAAAGAACTTTTTTCAATAAATGTATAATTATATAGACCAATAGTTTTCAAACTTTTTTGTCTGAGAAAATAACCCCTTTACGTTTAAATAGTAAATCGACACCTTTTAGGAAGATCCCATTGACCTGTTATATTTATTAATGTTTACTAATTTAAATTTAAAAAAATTTATTTTTATTAAATAATATTAAACGCACCTAGCCTGCATTTTGGTAAAAATAAAAAGGGTCAGACAAAATTGGCCCTGGCAGGAAGAAAATTTAGCTGGCAAAAAATTCTGCCGAGCAAGAAAGGACCCTAATTCGGTTTGAGATTTTATTTTTTATAATTTCTGAGCAAATAACAAAGCTCTTTTTTTGAAGAATCACATATCGAAAAAAATATATGCTTGATTTGTATTAATTTTATATATTATATATGAATATAATTTTCCTAATGCTTTTACCAGTGACAGTATGTGCGACATTTAATCCAAGTTCAATTATTATTTGAATAAAAAGCAAAAAGCAGTATTAATAAATCCAAATACAATAACCCTCACCCTTTGATACTTTCAATAAGAACAAACCATTTCTCGAGACGTATTTATGTTTTTGTCAGAATTTTGTTATTCATTCGTTTTATTGATCATTATTGATTTATTACTATAATATTGTTAAAAGTTGAAGACCACAAAAGAAATCATTAAGTCTACTTGCTTTTCAATGATAAAATACAATATTGATTAAAAATGATTTATTATTAAAAATTCCTTGTATTAAAATGATTAAAAGTCGAACAATTTAAATAAGTCTTTTTGCAGAAGATTAATATTAAAAAAAAAATACTTTTATAAGATTTTATTCTTTAAAATTGATTAATTATTTAAAGGACTTTTTTTATCAAATGGAGAAAAATAATTTTAATTAATTTTTTTTAGCCTGGTCTGGCGGTAGGTAGTACGCCTGCCAGCTGTTTCGATCTCTAGGACCTACAAAAGATTTTTATAATCGAGGGGGGACGAGTTGCCCCTGGTCGCCGTGATTACAAATGAATAGAAACATGAGTTATAATTTTTTTCACTGATAATTCAATATCTCAATATCCCTATAAAAAGAAGCGCCAATCGGTTTGATAGGCATTTTATGATTTTTTTAAAATATAAATAATTATAAAATATTATAAGGGCAGTCGGATATTAAATTTTAAGAAAAAAAAATAAAATTTAAAAGACCTTTCTTATTTCTTACTCTTTGAGTTTATTAATTCAACGCAATTTCTTTTGTTCGAAATAAAAAAAGTAAATCATATGGAATATTTTGAAAGAAATAAAAAAAAAAAAACTTTTTTATTAAATTAATTAATTAAATTCCTATCTTAAAAAATCTCCTTATAATAATTCATAAAAAACTTTCTTCTTATATGAAATTCGGATATATGCAACAAAGCCTCCCATCTTCACTTCACGACGGCCATTTTGTATGTATTTTTTAAACAATGCGAGTGAAATTAAGGTCAGGTCACTTTATTGATTATCCCGCGGAACATTTAAAAGAGCTGCTCAGCAAACTACACACTGGAGATATTTAGTCTAATGGAGTTCTGATGCCATCTTCAGAGCAGAGATCTTGCAATATGAATATGTACCTTTAAAATAAGACTAAAATTCAGGAGGCCAACTGGTTATTTAAAATAACCCCCTCCTCTCCTAATTTAATAAATTTTTAATTTTAATTCGTTTAAAAATATATAACAAATTAGATAAGTTTAATTACTATTTCTTTCCGAAATTGGCTAAATAAAATATTTGTTAATCTAAAAAAAGGTCAAATTTTATTGACATTCGTCATTTATCCCCCACTCTTAAAATGTCTTAGTTGCTACTCAAGGTATTTACAAAATAATGACAGAATTTTATTTTAATAATATTTTTATTTTCTATACCCTTTTGTACATAATTATTGGTGTTACTCAGGGGCTTCCCGCTCCCCTTCTATTTCAATTTTCTCCCTCTCCCTCCCTAAAACAAACAATCCACACTATGCCATTGGATGGTTCTTTTTGAGTCAGTTAGAGGCTTTTTATGTTCAAATCAAAAAAGAACTCGCATAATCAAATGGGAGTGAGCCTGGAATTGTAAAAATATTTATAATATATAAAAAATTGATGATTAGAGACATACTGATAGTATTCTGTTGACTAAAAAAATAATTCCTATACCTACCCAATATTTTACTGAAAATTTGTACTATTATATACTATCTCCCTCAAGAGTAATTGGACAACCTATTTTGTTTCGTCTTAATCGAGAATTAGAAGAGTACATGAAATACATAAAATTTCATAATGTTTTACCTATTATTTTTTTCTGATTTCATGTAGGTCTCTAATTATTCATTAAGATGCAATAATAGAGGTTACCCAATGACTTTTGAGGGAGATAGTATAGGGATATTTGAAATGTAATATAGTACAATCAATAAACACTTAATTGCCTATCTCACATTACATATATAATGTAGAGAAAAATAAAAAAAATTAATAAACGTTTATTATCGTATTTAGATATCATGCAGATGAATAAATTCCGCTTGAGATAAAAAAATATATTTTATATTTGGGTTGAATAGGGAAATGGAATATATATATATATATATATATACTAACATTAACCCATGACCTCTGGATTTCCAGTCCACTTAAAGTCCTGGGGATTTTTTATCTTTTATTTAAATTGAGAGCTAAAGAGGAGGGAAAGTAAAGGAGAAGAAAAATTATTTTTGAAAAATAATCATATAGAATCTAGATACTAGATAGCAATGAAAATAAACAAGAGAAAGAGTTAAAATTTTTTGCTATACTTCCAGTTATTATTTTATACCAGTCAGAAGGTTATCATAAATTAACTTTCTTACAAAGTTTAAACATTGATTTTTTTTTTATGAACCACAATTAGTCATACTGATTTATAAATAATAACAAAATAATGAAACTCGTAAAAAAAAGGACAAATTATCTTTTTTAGAAATCTTGAATGATAAAGTTTATTAAAAAATTGTTAAGAAAATTAAATTTATATAAAGAGAAAAAAAAATTTACCAAAGTTAAAAATCTTAAGCTCTAGGAAAAACCAAGTACATAAATTCGTTCGTGTTTGTTTGCTGGAAGGTAGGCAACCCAATTGACCAAGTCTCTAATCTCTATTTCGATTAATTACTCGAGAGCTAACTACGAGGTTATTCATTTCTAGAGAGATTTAGCGCATGCGTGGACCGCTCTCGAGCAATCACTTAAATTCAGTTCCCTATTTATGTAAATTAAATGATTTATTTATACTAGTTTTAAAAATATTTTACTATTACTTCGTTGATTTAAAAAAATTGTAATTGATGCTTTCTAACCAAAAATGTTTATAAATATTTCGAGACGGTCTTCAATATTTTAATGAGACCTAAGTTGGATAGCCCTGGTCTAAATATATTAATTCAAAAAAGACACTATGTGCCTATGACAAAATTTTTTGATTAAATTTTATTTATTTTTAGAGATAATTAATAATTAGTAACTTTAGATGTCAAAAGTAAAGGTCCGCTGGGTTTAAGGTGGTGTCTCCGAACTCGAAAGTAAATAAAGAAGCCTAGTGGAATTATAAATGCAAATAATATCTATTTTAATGTATGTGTAAATTAATATACAAGAGAATATTTTGATAAGCCATTCTCTCCCTCTAATTCGGTCACGTGATCTTTCTTATTCAACTACAAGTAGAGTTGAGAATTGTATTTATTATATTGTAACTTGTGTTATATTCATTTAAACATACAAACATATGTTTACCTGAAACAATTAATTATTCAATGAATTAGGAAATTAATGGCACTTACTGTATAAATCCGTTAGATCAAATGGAATAGTGGAGTAGCTGAGACATTGTAGGACGAAGGAATATGAGAAGGGGGCTGAGTGTTATTAGACTGCCAAGAAAAGTAACTTTTTTTTTGGGTTTAAATATTTAAACAAAATTTTCCAACTTCACCGTAGAAAAGCCTCCCTTCCCCCTTTGGCTATACCCCTCTATTCCATTGTTTTTATGTGATATAAATTTTTTGTAAAAAATATTCACTGTATACTTAAATAAATAAATAAAGTTAATAGCAAATGTTCTTTCTTGATGGCTGTAGTAGTTGATTTATTTTATGGATTGGACGTCCCGGTGCAGCCACGTGAAATAAAACAATTATTTTGTTTTTGTTGCCCGCCTATCCCGCACTTCCTCTGGGCTAACGAAAGTCTATGAATACGGGTTTTCGGTATTTTTTTTGTTTATATAAATGTTAAAGTTTTAGTTGCTCGGTTGATTTTTTTCCAAATAATACTTGTGTTGAATGCTAGGCTCGAATGAGAATGACAAAAAAACGCGTGTAGGCAGGCCCCCGGAATTAGAATATCATTTAGTTAAAATTAGAGGAGTACTCAATAAATAAATTATTTATAATAAGTATTTTATGCAATTTGATTACGATAGAAAAAAATTTACTTAGTATATTAAGTGAGAGCGAATATACTAGGAAATGATAAGGACACTTCATTCATACAATGAAAATCTCTACAAACAATGGACCACCCACCAAACTCACTAAAGGCCGTATCTATAATGGCCTAATGGCGTACCATCTAAATTGCTTGGACAATAATGAACGAGGGTTAAATGAATATTTCTCTTCTGATGTTAACACCAAAATAGAGTAGATGCCTTAATGAACGAATGAAGTGTTATGGATGTTTCTGACCTAAATAAAGAATGATTGAATTATTGTACATCAGATACAACTTTTATATTGTCAACCACGGCAATATGCGAAAAATCTCGAAATTATGTATTCTAATAAATAAATAAATAGCAACGAAATATCAGGTGACTACAATTACATTTTTAGCTATTGCTTTAGGACCTAACGAAAAGAGATCGCCCTCCCTGAAAAGACCAAGTTTCTATTTTCTATGGAATAAAAAAGGTAAAATAAAATTCCTGAATGACGAAAGTTGAAAAATGAGAGTATTATTGTACACATATCAGGTATTTATTGATACCAATTTCGTATATAATGATATTTCAATAAAATAATTCTTCTTTCATAAATAAAATCTATATAACGCTCTATTCTTTCTCGAATCCTCTTGGGAATAAATATTATTTGTCTTTACTCCATTTTTTTTAAACTAAAACTTATTTATTATAATTTCTTATATAAAATACACGCCTGAGTAGTTCTTTTAGGAGAAAAACCTCATGGCCACTAATTAAATAACTAGTTTTAAAATATTCTAATTATCTAAAAAATAATAGTGTTGTACTCTGGCTTATTAGTAGATTAGCAGAGAAAATTTCATCTCACGGTGTGTGCGAAATATATGAAGGAGCCGAGGGCAAATGCAGATACTCGCAGCCATTTTTATATATAAATTAATTAACGTTTTAATTTCGTTTTCGCCAGTTTCTTATTTAATTTTATTTTATCAAGAGTTTAGTCTTTTTATTTAAATAAATTTCATTGAAAAAAGTGAGCAAAATTAATATAAATAAAATTTCAAAATTATACGTCTTTATGAGCTGAGGTTTTAACGTTTTGGCACTCTTTACAGTTATAATTTTAAAGAAAGAAAATTTATAAATTAATAGACCCATATATAGAAAATAAAATTAACAAAACATCTAAGGGTTCTTTTTTATATAAACAAGTGCCGTCTGAAGAAGATTTCACTAAGGACCGAATCGTCAGCTTTAATGTGTCAACATCATAGTTTCATTTTCTTTGAACCCTTTACGCCATACATTCAGCTTTACACCTCGTTTAAATATAATAAATCTTATTAGCATATTTTAATAAAAAAAAATTTGTGAAAATTTATTCAACGGTCGTTAAAAAAAATTTCATAAAGTAAAGAGGAATTAAAATAATTTTTTATTTTTTTTTTCAAATTAAAAAATTCTTTATAAATCGTTGTGATAATTTATTGAAATTTCGATAAAACAATATTCCATTATTGTTTTTTATGCCCCTTTTGACCCTGATCTCATTTTTCATTGCCAATGCCAATGATTTATTCATATCGATGGTTTTCTCATTTTCGAGTATTTTCTTTTTTTTTTTTGGACATTAGTTGCTAAAGAAGACTTCAAGTATTTATTAGTATCTTTTATCTCTTTTGAAAATTGTATTTCAATTCAACATTGATCTTCCTTAGTTGTGTATATATAGAGAAAAAAAAAAAAAAAAAAAAAAGGAAAAAACTTTAAAAAAGCGATCTGGATCACGGATCAATCGAGTTGAAATGGAATTGAAGTTCTTAATGGTTTTGTCACCTACGGATATGATTTTCAGGTCAATGGTGCAAAAGCCTTTTGGACAAAAAAAAAAGGAAAAAAAAACTTCGCAAAGTATAAGTTTCATCTTATAAAAAGAGTTAGAGAATCAAATAAGCAATATAAAGATATTTAATTTTTTATTCGAACTTTTATACAAAGTATATACTTTTTATAATGCTCTTTTTTTTTTTAACCTTTTAAAAATTTAATGGGCGAATTTTATAGAAATGTTTTTAAACGATCAAATTCAGAAATTAAATATTTATCTTGTTTGCGTGTAAAAATATAAAAAGAATGGATTATTTATATTATTTGTATTAAATCAAAGGTGATGTTAATCCGAGTTTCTAAATCTTTTTAAAAGAAGTGAAGACAGGAACGAATCAAAGCGAAAAGAAGTGGGGGGAGAGGATTTAACAGACAAAAAAAAACGTTTTGATCAATATTCTATGGATTTAAAAAAATACTTTAAAAAAGTGAGTTTTTCCTCTTAATTTTAATATTAAGACGCAAATATTGTGTTTCGTCTTAGGCGTAAGGGTTCATTTCAGTCAATCTCTAGATGTTGAATTGGACCTGAAGAAGTTCACAGAATCCATGGCAAATAAATAAATAACAAAATCAAGAACACTGTTCATTTATTAACGCCTTTCCAACTCGCGATGGATTTAATTTGATTTCCAGACCCACAAGTAATTAGGCTATCACAAATTGCGCTCTTTGTGCGTGTTACTGGGAGTTATTATTATATTCCACTTTTCTGTTCCAGCAGAAAACTTCAGCGATATTAAAATCATTTTTTGCGGAAAACGGGACTCGATCCCGTGTTGTATTGCAGCTTCAGATTTGTAATCCGCTTAGCCACTCGCCTCCTAGCTTTTCCAACTTACAGAGGAAGGAATGGGAACACCTTCTCTATAATCACAAAAACCTAAGACGTACAAGAGTAAAGTCGGTCCCAAGCAATTTTGGGAGGGATAAGGGTTAATAAATTTCAAAGATCATCTAATAAATAATTGTTTTATGAATTTTAATGAAAATCGTTAAAGGGAATTTTGAAAAAATCGAGAAAAACTAAAAAAGTATATCAGTAAAGTACAAGTACCGGATGGCCGATTTTATTCAAAAGCTTTGAGATGCAAGCGACTATAAAATAAAAAAAGCGAATATAAAATTTCAGCCTCAAATGTTTTTTCGCTTTTGAGAAATCTTGTTCACACACACACATACAGACAGACCATTTTGCTAGGCCTATTTTTTTTTAAGACTCAAAAGACCTCAAAATGTGTATTTCCGTTGAAATCTCGACAGATTTTTTTGCGGTCGCAATACTTTCTCATTATATATTACATATATAGATAAGAGATTTGAAGAAATAAATTGGGAATAATGTGAAAAAATTTACAAGACAAAAAAAATTCTACGCACATTATGGTATTTCTAAAGTAGCATATAAAATATGACTAGAGAGAGGTACTTTGCAGAACCACACATTACGTCATCAATGATATATAGTTAAGATTGTAATTAAAGTTCCTACTATTAATAAATCCATGGGTAGTGATGGAGTCATTTCACTAAACTAGAAACTGTAATTAAGATAACTAAATAGTTTCTATATTCGATATCCATCTAGATGATTAAAATTATACTAACTTATTTTATGAATAATGGTGATGCTTAAGAAGGAAGACTATCAGGGGGTACATTAATCAAAGAAATAATAAAAAGAAAACAATGTGGAAAATCTGTAAAGTAGGCAGCCCAAATGACATTAGCGCTAATACAACTAATTTGAGTTTTAAAATTCTCTGCTAAATCTGAATTCATTTTGTTGAAAACAATCGCGGAAAGCATAACTTACTCGCCGCACCAAAATAAATAAGACAAATAAAGAAAGAAAAATAATAAATTCTTAGTTTTTTTTTTCGCTCATTTATTTTCAAATAAACTAAATTACATAGGATATTTCGACCACGTCCCACAGTCATCATCAGTTAAGAAATTTTACTGTTGGAATCGTCAATAAATAAAATCTTGTCACGCTCATCAATCTAGATACAATAATCAACTCAGTTTTAGACCATGATGAGATTTTTATATTTATAAAAATAATTTTGTATCGATATTGATGAGCCAGACAAAATTTTCCTTAGTTAAGTCTTCCAACAATAAAATTTTTTGGCTGAGAATGGCCGTGGATCGCGGCCAGTATTTTATGATATTTAGTATATTTGGAAATAAATGAACGAAAAAAACTAAGGATTTATTAATTTTCTTTGTTTATTAATATTAATTTTTCGCCAGTTAAATCTATGAATATGCTACCTTTTGTTTAGTCATAAGATAATTAGGGAAATGGAAAAATTGTAAATAATAATATCAATTTTTGATTTTGTTTTTGATGTATATCTCTTAAGAAACAAAATATATTTGACTAAGTTGTTTTGATACGGACATTAGACTAAATTTTGTTTATTAATAACTTTTCCAAAATGAAAGTTTTATTTATTAAGATTAAATCTAATTTGATATTATTATATATAATAGATGAAAAATATTATAAAATTTTAATTAGGTAAATGTGTCCAATTAAAAATCAACCAAGTTTGGAGTTTAATAGAAATAACAATTGGAAAACTATTACATTGTGTTATTAAATAAACAAATAAACAGCTGGGTCTAAATATGTAATAAAATGGGAGCTTATTTAAGGCTATTTGTATTGCTTCAATTGTTCATCGAAATGATTAATAAAATATGCGTTTGAATAATGAATTGAAGAAAATCAAAATTCAAAATCATTCAAATGCTAAAATATATTTTTATTGTTAATTTATCGATATATATATATGTTCTGGAACAAATATAACCCAAACCGCCGCCACATCCACCGACCAAACTTGGGGACTAGCAAGATTGCGACCCCGAAAACAGAAACAAACTACCTCCACCATCACTTCCTAACACAAAACTCTTGAAAATGGCTCCAAAAGGAGAGCCGAAACGTCGAG